>JACEGR010008432.1:0-37088 GCA_014170235.1 Listronotus bonariensis | reverse complement strand
TAGCCCCGGCGCTCTGGACTGCCGGGAGGCTTCCCATGTTGCCTGCGGTTCCGGCTAGCTCACTTGCAGGCTCCATGAGACTCTGTTCGCGAACCCCGGGAAAATTCTGAGGGCTTTCGTTGGTTGCAGGTTCGAACCCTGCGGCGGCATTGCCCTCTGAGTCCATCTGTCCAGCGTTCCTGGGCGGCAACACCCGTTTAACAGGCGTGCGCGACAGCCCTGGCACCATTCTGTTGGTTTCTGTCCTTTTTGCTCACTTGCCAAGGGTATCTTCTCAAAACCCCAAGTTGCGGGGTTATTAATATGTCCGGCAACTCTTCTCCACTCGGTTTCCGACTCGGCAACTCTTCTTTACCTGGTTTCTGTCCCGGCAACTCACCCTAACTCCGAAAGGGCACTGGCAACTCCTTTTCACGTTCCTTGGGTTCCCTCAAAAATGCTGACCTGTCAGCTCCTTCAGGTAAGTACTACCTCCTCCCTGTTGACCTCCTAAAGCTCCTCCAGCTTATTGCAAGGTCTGCAATCCACCTAGGGCTCTACACCAGCACCTTGACTCCTTGCATCCGTCCTGAGCTTATCCGCAAAGTCCCCTGACTTGCCACACCTCTTCCAGGTGTCCACCGCTCCCTCGACGTCCCTGATGCCCCCTCCGGAGTCCACTGTTTGCCCTAGCTTGGCTGCAACCCCTTTTTACCACGAGTCCCTTTTAGGTCAACCGGCAAAGTCCCCTGACTTGCCACCTCGGCTTCGCTTCCCCAAAGCCTTATTCCTTCCTCCGTGAAGCCCTGAAGTGCCTCCGTGCACTTCATAGCTTCAGCAACCCAAGTTTCCGTAAGTTTCCCTTTTTCGGACTTTCTGCAAAGTCCCCGCACTTGCCAGCGCCGATTCCTTCTTATCCGGTTCTTATACGTTGCCCTTTTTCATTTAACACCTTTCCCACGTCTCCTAGGTCTTCTGCATCCCTGGATCTCCGTCGTCTTCTAAAGCTCCCCACGTCCTGCAGTTTTACCATCACCCTATGGACGAAAAGCGCCGTGCCAACACTAACTTATGTGGACGGCAGCCTCTTTGTTGCGTCCCTCCTTCCTGACGATGGATGCCGACGGAATTTCCTACGGCATCTGCATTTACCAGTGTTTACGATTTTCCTTAGGCCGATAATCAAGTATCGGCCTAAGTTGCTGCCCTGAAATTGTAGATTAACTTAAAGAAAACAACTGTAATTTCTTTAGTACTGTGGCTCCATGCAGTTCCTCACAAGGCACCTCGATAACCAAAACAAGTGGAGTCTAAAAAGCAGCAGGTTCTATCAACTCTATGACGACGGTCTCCAGGTCTCCAAGGCTGACTGACTGGTTGCTGTTGTTTACATGGTGTTACTACTTCGATGTTACCCCTATGACGGTCTGGACTGGACTATTTCCTAATAGTTTCAGAAATATGGCTATCACCAGATTCGTTGTTTTAATGAAATACTTTGTATACTATATTACCGTTGCAAAGATATTTTAAAGAGGTTTAACAAAATACTACATTTGAAAAGTTTATCTCTTATAGTTTTGGAAATATAACCATCTAAATCTAAAAAATATAAGATATAGAGAAAGTGATGAAATTGTCAATACCTTTTCTTTACACATAATTTAAATAAAAATTACAAATAAAAAACTTTTTGTTGTAATTGATGCATTTTCCTAAAAAGGGGCCTATTGGTCGGTAGGCCTTTTTTCCGGAGATTATTTAAAATGAACCGCTATGTTTTAAACTATAAATCCTGAAATTTTTGTAGCGATTTGGCAACACTGTGCGTTTTTGTTGACGTTTCTCTGACATCTCTTTAATATAAAATGATATGTTTACAAAATGTAATAATTTGTAATTGTTTTTGTTACATTGATAAAGTTTAATTAGGATAAAAAAATAATGATAAGGGTCACTAAATATAGAGCTTTCTAACAATAGACTGGGCCAAAAAAATCGACTTTTTTTAATATATCGAAAATATTGTTTTAGATGACAAGAAGAAAATATCGTAAAGATTTAGGCCCCTAATATTAATATTAAGTGATCTCCCTCTATAAATTTAGTATAGTAGAATTTTTTTAAACCCTAAAAACTTATTAGAAAGCGATAAAACAAACGTTGCTACAGAGACGAAAGGGCTTGCCCTACTGGCATGTTACCACTTCTACTCGCGAAGTGATATTAAAAAAAAAGAGACTAACCCCTCTATATGCGTGAGTGAGTCTCCATTTAAGAGAAATGCCGGTATTCCATATTAAGAATACTATTTCATATTTGGTCACTTTCCTCTACGCCCTTGCACTAAGACTTATATTTTCGAATCTCTTAAAGAAAATAATTTTAGATGTGAAAAATTCTTAAAGTTCGTAGGTCTTTAAAATGTCTTTTAATTGGTAATGTGCAGGATATTTTAATAAATTAAAATAAAAAAGTATATATATATATATATATATATATAAAAAGTAATGTTCTTGAGCCTTAAAATAAATATTTTAATAAAAGTTAGATTCTTGGGCATAGAGGCTCTAAATGACAATCGTCGTTTCTACCAGGTTATGAGGTTATGTATTTGTTTCTTTTCCTTATTTGTCATTTAGGAGCCTCTATGCCCAAGAATCTAACCTTTTATTAAAATATATATATATATATATATATATATATATATATATATATATATATATATATAAGGTATATCATATATATTGGTAATTAACTTTGTCTCATAACTAAACTATTATAACTATTAACTATAAATCCGGGATTTATAATGTATCGTAAAATAAAATTATACACACCGCTATAGTCGGGTCGCTGCTTTTGAGTCTTATCGAAATTTTAACGAAAATTTAATTTAATTTCTTTTAAAAGATATGAAGAAGTAAAGGAGTTTTTGGTGCAAATTTAAAAAAATATTACTTAGCTTAGCAATAAAGATATTTTTATAGAAAAAAATAGCTTGTAGTTCAATGAAACGGCATAAAACAACGGTTTTTTTCCTCTTTTTATCCTCATTGCATCGACCTAATGTTGCTAAATGTAAAGAGTTAAACAAGGTTGTAAGCATAAACGGATTACTTTAACATGATGGTATAGATAATACATTATTACTTTAAAATTAATCATTGACTAATAATTTTAAAATCAAAACAGAAACACTTTTTAGTGTGGATATTAAAAAAATCAGTAAGCTAATTTCTAAACCCAGCGCTTTTTAACCCCTCATTGGTATTTAACTCTAGCAAAAATCAATTCTAATATACCAATAACTTAAACTATTAAATTTAATTTAATGTATAATTTACAAAAACTCTAGTATCTCCAAATTCTTATACAAAAACACAAGGGCGGATTTAGCTGTTTGTCGTGGGGAGGGACAGGGGGTTAAATTTAAAATAGAAATAATTGGTAACAAGTCATTAAGGAATTATATACAGTTAGAAGGCCAAAAGCGGATTTTCCAAAAAAATTCACGAAAACTTTTAAATTTATTGATCTAAAAATTTGTAAACATAATATGGTATCTTTTAACTGTATTTTAAGACTTCTTATTAGTAAAAGTATTTATTTCGAAAGGAGCTACAGTTGATCTCCGGAAGCTCCTCTTAAAAGAGACGTTTTGCGGTGGTCACTATATCTCTGAACTGGGTCCTCTAAAATTAAAAAACAAATTAAGTTAATGTAGGTTATGTTAAATCTAGTAATTATACAATGGAATAAGCTTGTTTGTGACAAAATAAAGGTTAAAAAAAAAGAACGTTTTTTGTATAAAATTTTGGCCCCAAATTGTTAATATAAAAAAATATTTATTGATGAGAAAAAATTACTAAAAACATATTTAAGAAGCTCGTGTAAACACTTGCGACTAATGAGTTAAGCCGTTTACAATTATTGCTGCTCCTCGACTTTTTAAAAACACCATTTTGAGAACAACGCGTTTAAAGTTTGAAAATCACATAAGAGCCCTTTGTAAAGCCTTTTTAAATTTGCGTGTAGCTTCGAAAATATTCACCAAAACGATATGAATTATTTGTGTGTATTCCAAAATATATGAACATTAAGAAAAAAAAACGTTTTTTTTTTTTAAATTTTAACTGTATAGGTATAATCCCTTAAAATAAATAATTAAGAATTGTAGTGATATCTTTATACGTGTTATCTTTAAATAGCATAATCTTCATACCTATATAATTTTCAAAAATACTTTAGATAAAAAAATTTAACTAAAAGTAATTTTAGTTTGGCTTAATCAGTCAAAGAAGGTGTCTTGACTTTTGGATTTTGTTTTTTTTTCGGTATATACCTATTAAATTTTTGATTTAGTACCAACTGTGGGTACATTACAATTTTTAAATCAAGCCCCAACCATTTATTTTTGTTTCGTATCTTCGGCACCTCTCGAGGTTATTACCCTCGTTTAGAAAAATTTTAGAATTTTAGTAAGACAACATAAACTAAAAGAGTATACGTAAGGGATCTATTAAGTTATACGGGCTAAACAAACTTAATATTAGTATTTAACTCCACCAAAAATTAATTCTAAGCTACAAATTGCTTTAACTTTTTTTTAATTTAACGCATCATTTACAAAAACTCTTATATCTCCAAATTCTCGTATAATAAAACAGTTTAACTGGAAAGGCTTAAGTGGTACTAATTTATTTTGCCAGACCGCCATTACATAGAAATCGGTTTTGACTTGGCTTAATTTAAATGAAATTAGCAACGAGTTTGTAAATTAGTTTCTTACTTTCTGCAAATTAGTCAACTAGTGAGGCGTAAGAATTTCTGCTTCTAATGCGATTATAGCTGATAATTAACTATTGTTTGGAAAATTCAGTTTCGAGAGGGATTTTTGCTGATTCGATTTGCATTCAACTTTTTCCATCAATTAATATTTTCCCTTTCTTACGCTACTCTGGAATCATTATAGTCCAAGAGATAGTCTTGTTACCAGTAAGTTGGAGGTAAAAACTTATTAATGCTATAACAGTGCGATCGAATTGACTTCTATGTTAAAAAGAGTCTAGTAAAATCAAAATAAGCAAATTAACATATACAAAGTGTCACAGAATGTCAAAAGAAATTATGGGCAAATACTACATCAAAAAATCATATAATAAACATGGGTCCATTGTTAAAATCAAAATGTTTTATTCCGGGAGGAAATTTAATATTTTCGGGGGATTTTGAACTAACCAGAACTTACAAATAAAATTATACCCCCAAAAATTAAAAAATGTATTTTGGGAGTAAAACCAACCGTTACTTAATGCTCTTGGGGCTTTAGTAAAGGGTGTTACAAACTATTATTTAAAAAATTAGGGACCTATTCCACAACAGAAAATACAGAGCTTGTCTAAATTTAAGACCTCCTTCCTAGTTTCAAATTGTTTGGTATTTTTCCATGACAATTTAAGGACTTTAGTAAGACAACATAAACCAAATTTTAGACAAGAAATGACATATATAAATGTTAAACTGACTAGTTGCGTGCCATTTTAAATTAAGAAAATTAAATGCACAGGGGTGGTCTTGTAGCACATCATCTTAAAGCTCCTGCTAAGTGCTTTATAACCCCAGAATATAAAGTCTACACCTGCTACAAAATGGCAGTATTTTCAAAATTACCTAAATACCTCATTAAGATGGCTATATTTCCAAATACAATAAACTTAGATACACATATTCTGGTATTATCCAAAAGCTCTTTTAATAATTTAATTAAGAGTAATGGTGGTGATAATATACAGGATAGGACAAAAAGTTTAGATTTTTTTAATGATACACCCTGTTTATTGTATCACTATTAAAAATATATCTGAAAGATCCTTAAGAAAATACCACATCAGGTATAACCAACTTAATTAGTTTAGGAGATATTTATGGCCATCCAAATCTGTTACTTAGGTTATTTTTAAAGTATTGCCATTTGTGGTAGGTAAAAAGTATGAACTTTATATTCTGGGGTTATAAAGTACTCGTTAGGGCTTTAAAATGATGTGCAAGAGGACCCCGCTTTCCATTTTATTGTTTTTTCAAAATGGCGCCCAACTCTTATTTTGACATTTACAGTTTTATATTTGGTTTATGTTGTCTTACTCTAAGTTCTCAAATTTTCATGAAAAATTACAAAAACAATTCAAAAGTTAGAAGGTGTGTTTTTACTCTAAGACAAGCACTGTAAAAATCGTTTTGAAAAAATCGGGTTTTAATAATATATTCAATATTTTATAGTAATTTAGAAAATTTAGTAGCAATATTTTTAGCATTAATTGCTAATTTAGCCCCTAGTTGGAATTTATTTTATTGAGTTCAGTGTCGTCTAAAGCGGTACCTAAACAAATGCTTCCGGCAAAAAATGGACACCACTGACTTTGTGCAAATTTTACATTTTCTTTGAATTTAGCAAGTAAAAATTTATCTCTTTTAAGCTCCTAAACATGTTTTTATATTTTGGACAAGAGTTTTTGAGTGAATACACCCTTGTTTATTGTATCACTATTAAAAATACATCTGAAAGATCCTTAAGAAAATACCACTATCAGGTATAACCAACTGAATTAGTTTAGGAGATATTGCCATCCAAATCTGGTACTTAGGTTATTTTTAAAGTATCGCCATTTTGTGGTAGGTAAAAGTAATAACTTTATATTCTAGTTATAAAGTACTCGTTAGGGCTTTAAAGTGATGTGCAAGAGGACCCCGCTTTCCATTTTATTGTTTTTTTCAAAATGGCGCCCAACTCTTATTTTGACATTTACAGTTTTATATTTGGTTTATGTTGTCTTACTTAAGTTCTCAAATTTTCATAAAAAAATTCCAAACAATTCAAAAGTAAGAAGGTGTGTTTTTTACTTAAGACAAGCACTGTAAAATCGTTTTGAAAAAATCGGGTTTTTAATAATATATTCATTATTTTTATTGTAATTTAGAAAATTTAGTAGCAATATTTTTAGCATTAATTGCTAATTTAGCCCTAGTTGAATTTATTTTATCAGTTCAGTGTCGTCTGAAGCGGTACCTAAACGAATACTTCCGAGAAAAAAATGACACCACTTTTGTGCAAATTTTACATTTTCTTTGAATTTAGCAAGTAAAAATATATCTTTTTTAAGCTCCTAAACATGTTTTGTATTTTGATTAGTTTTTTGAGTGGATAAAATAAAAATTAACCTTATTTAATATCTCTAGCCCAACCAAACACCATTAAAAGATAACAATAAAAAACAGATTGAGAGGACCCGGTATATCTATAACAAACTGTCTTCTTGCAAATTAGATATTCATACTTATAATAGTACACTAAATTTCTCCAAGGAGATTTTTGCTTCTGGGAGAATGTTCCCCGGGCCACTCCTATATTTAACGCTTCATGGGTTCGCAAACATTTCGTTCTTAATTTGCAGGGTGTTAAACTTTTTCAAAAAAGTAAAAATTCTCGAAGTCTCTTATTTAAGTAAAAATTGACAGACTGGATTAGGGTTGCCATCTGTCCCGATATATCAGGACTGCCACAGTTATTAGACCCTATGTCCGACGCGGCGTCCCCATTTCATAGCAAATAGTACCGATTTAGGAATATAAAAATATTTTTATTAATGGTAAGGCAGCGGACCGACGCAAGAAATCGACTGATGGCGGAATTTGTCAAGGCAATTTTGAAATATTAGTATAACTTTTAAATTTATTATTTTTTTTATTTATCTTGGACAAACCACGAAGGCTAAAAGCCTAAATACTAACGTACCGTGGGTGTCTTAAGCGAGGTAAGAGGGAGTTTGTTGACACGGGACTTAAATACTTGAAGATTTGGGGGGAAGGAAAGACCTCCGCGGGCAGCAGGTTCCACAATCTAGAAACTCTAGGGATAAAAGAACGAACAAAGTGAGAAGTTCGGGGCCTGTCCAGTTGGACCGTATAGGGATGCATACGCGGAACCACGAGTTTCTCTGTTGGGAACCGTGAGTGGAGGAACTATACTGGACAATTCTTCAGAGCAGAAGCCATGGAAGTACCTATAAAAAAGCGATAAATCCCCACAGCCCGACGATGGGCAAGAGAGGGAAGCCTTTCTGTAAGTGAAGGATCATTAATGAGACGAATAGCTCTTCTTTGAATAGAATCAAGAATGCATAGGGTTGTGGGGAACGCCATGCCCTAGATATGAGAACAATACTCCAAGGGAGGTCGGATTTGGGACACATATAAAGTGTATAAATTAGAAGGGGAAAAATACTTTTGGCTCGAAAGAGAAATCCAAGCTTTTTTGAAGCTGCCGTGGCTATAGATACAATGTGTTTATGCCAGTTAAGGTTACTTTCAAATGTGACGCCCACAAGATTGAAGGTGTCTTTGCTCTGTAAAACTTGGCCGCTCATAAGTAGAGGATGAGTATTTGGTGACTCTTTTCGCGACAAGGAACATGATTGTGTTTTGGATGCATTAAAGTGGACGAGATTTTTGGCGCCCCAATCCAATATTAAATTAAGATTCTGCGAAAGAGATATCTGCATCGCTCTGCGTGTGTTTTCCAAATCAGGTTAAGGTTTTGGAACCTGAAAACTGGAGTAAAGGGTACTATCGTCGGCGAAACTATGAATGGAATTAGTTGTGGACGAGAGAAGGTCGTTGATGTGAAGAAGAAACAATGTTTGTGCCAGAAGTGAGCCCTGAGGCACTCCAGCATTAACTTGAAGAATGGCCGTCCACAATAACTGATATACGTCTATCAGATAGATAACTAGAGAGCCAAGTACAGAGTTTAGTTGAAAGACTATAGGACGGAAGTTTATTAAGAAGTGCGGCATGCCAGACCTGGTCAAAAGCTTTGAATATATCAAGAGCAACGATCTAGGACTCACCGAGAAACTCAAGAGACTTATTCCAGCAGTGTGATACGAAGGAAAGAAGATCTGCTGTAGATCTTTGTGGCAAAATTCATAATGCCTGTCGTGCAAAATTTTGTGTTTTTCTAAATACTTAAGAATTTGTAAATTAATGAATTTTTCCATTACTTCACAAAGAACTGAGAGAATTGAAATTGGTCTATAGTGAGATGGAAGAGATTTAGATCCTTTCTTGGGAATAGGTTGAACACGTGCAGCTTTCCAGCTCTCCGGAAAGATACCTGTGTCGTAAGAAATTCGAAAGAGCCGAGATAAGATTGGTGCAAGTTCTAGAGCACATTTTTTTAAAACGACCCGCTGGTATGCCTTCCAGTCCAGACGATTTTTGGTGGTAAGGGAAGAAAGGATACGCCTAATGTGTTTTACCTTAAAATTAATATCGGGCATTTTATGAGGAACCGGGGTAACCGCTGGAATTGGGTGATTTACGGGAGGGTCAAGGGTTGAATTGGCAGCAAATTGTTTAGCAAATAGTTCTGACTTTTTCATAGCGGCAGAAATAATTTCCAAAGTTAGTGGTGGAAAAGAACTGGTACAAAATTCCTACTTATGTTTTTTGCAAAGGACCAAAAAGATATCAAATGCTGCTTAATTTTATAAATACATTAAAATACAAAGATTTTTTTATTTTACATTCGAACCACAGAAATCAATAAAAAAAGTAATTATGTATTAGCATAACATGTTTCATTTATTGTTTTTATTACACTAATATTTTTTAAGCTATTTGCTACTGAAAGTAACAGTTTTTTGACGAAAAATTGACGGTTTAATGGGTTTTTCGCAAATAACTTGAAAAATTATACATTTAATTACAAAAAAACTTACGTAATGGGTAATTGTAAAAGCAAAATTATTGGTTTTAAATAACAATTATTTTGGTATAATTTTTTAACGACCAATACAAACTGAGATGCGTAGTGTTAATTGTTAGCTTTTTTTCGTCAAATGCAAAATTTCATAAATTCAAAGTGAAATAACGGGATATTGCTGTATTTTTCATCATTCGTTACTAATCAAACTTTTCTTAAAAAAAAATTGATGGAAAATGATGAAAATTAGGGTCAGTAACTAACTTTTTTTACGAAAAAATCGATAAAACCATACCCTAACTACCCCCTACTTAAAGCTGACATTTAATCTTTTACAATTTTTTTAATACATGTTTTAGTAATACGTTCAAGAAGTGAAACCCATTTAAAATACCTTATTTCCAAAATATTATGTAGATTTTTATGCTTCGAAGTAGCTTATTCGAATTTTTAAAGAGAAATTGATTTTTTTAACGCATCTTTTTATTTTTAATGACAAACAGTTTTTGTAAAAAGTTTTTTTAGGGTTTTTAACAACTACAAATCTCTGTAAGTAAAGTTCCTTAAGATCTCTTGGTTTTTAAATAGGATGGGGTTTAAATGGTTCAAAAAAGGTGATGCTGGTTCGTAAATAGAGGGTTTTAAACGACTACATCTAATCAAATATTTATTATACAGAAAACCTACGCACAAAAAAATCCTGATTATTAAAAACCTGCAGTTTAAAAACTCCATAATTTTTTATTATTTTCAGTATTTTTGGAGCTATTTAGAAAATAAGGTCGGACAATATGAAAATGTTAATAATCGTTTTTCATTTTAAACCTAAATTTTCTCAAAATTAAGCGTTTAAAATGGGTCAAACTTCTTAAGTGTATTACTTATACATGTATAAAGATAACTGCAAAAGAATAAAGGTCAATTTTAATTGGGGAATAGTTAGGGGCTTGTCTTAATTGATATTTTCGTAGGAAAAATTCTAAACAGACCTACTTTTATCATAACTTACCTAAGTTTTACGCTATAAATTTACTCCTTTTTAAAAAGAAAGGCCTTACTAGGTACTACAAAAAATATTTGCAGCATTTTGCCAATGTTGTACTTTAAATCTATCAAATTTTACATTTTAGGAAAAAGGGTAACAATTAACACGCCGTATCTTTGTTTGTATTGGTCTTAGACAAATTTTAATTATACAATTTTGATTGTCTCGGTAAAATCTACAATTTTGCTTTTTACTGTTTTTTACTTTAATGCATAAGTTTTGAGTAATTCGTAAAAAACTAATTAAAAACGTCGTTTTTGTTTTGTCGGAAAATTATTACTTTTAATCGGAAATAACTTGAAAAGTATTTGTTTAACAAAAAAATATAAAGAACATTTTTGGTTTAAAATCACTTTTTTAACCGATTCCCAATGGTAAAATGTAATAAAAAAATTCCAACTTCTAGGGCGGCGGGGTGGTGGCAACCACACTCAGAGTGTTGGCTTTATTTCTTTAGTTTCCGCTCCAGAAGTTTTACACCCTGTATCATAAGAACGAGAAACTGTAGAAATGCCCCTAAATTATTCAAACAACATTCTGTAATACCCTGTATATCTTTATTAAATTTAAAGAAAGTCAATGGATTATTGTGTTTTAAATTGGGTCGTTAATATGATTAAAAAAACCAATGTGTTTTTGATATAAAATTGTCTTAAAACTAAAAATATAAAGCTAAACAACATATTAGAAACAAAAAAACATATTTTGGAAAATGTGCAAAGGATTTATAATAGAAACTTTTTATGTTATGCAGTACCAACAGTCGTGCCTTATGTGTCCCATATTAATGGAAATTTTGCATGTAAACCAAACGTTAGATATGTGTCTTTTTAAATCTAAAGGACGAATAATTTGCAGTAGGTACACGTCCGTTATACGTTTCTACTTTATGGCGGATGCGCATATTTTGTAATAATGCTGTTATTTCTTCTACTAGTAGCTCAATGCATATTTTTTTATGATATTCCATTATTTTTTTCCTGAATATCTTATACCATTGTAACGGACTTACTAGCTGTCGACTGCTTGGAGCATTTAAAACGATTTCTCCCATAAGCAAATTACATGTGTTTTGTTTTCCTTAAATTTTTATTTAATTTTTCTTTATATGTAAGTAGTATATATTGATATCTTTGGTGAATAATATTTCTAATTAACTGACATGGTCGCTTGGAGTATATTCAGCACCTAAGTCAACGTCACCATCGCTAGGAAAACTTTCGTCTGCCCATTTTACCAGTGACTCTTCATAACTCCTATCTCCGTATTTTACCCTCTTTTAAGAACTAAACTGTTGACCCAAATAGACGTCATGATTTTGTTATCTGAAATTGGTTGGTAGGTATTTATCCAACCAAACTAGGGTACCAAACCGAAATCACCTATAATCTAGCAACATGTGGTATAGGCAACATATGTTGCGTGTAATGTAAACCTTTCATAAATTTTGTTAAGAAAAATTGGTATAATAAAACATTAAAAAATAACGTTGGGACGTTTTATTTACCAGAGAATGTTTAAACAAAAAATATCATGTAAATCAGTGCAGTAGATGTCTCTAACGAAGTGTCTGAAAATTATGGCTTCGCGTTTTAAATATATAGATCGTTCATAAATGGAATATAGTGATCATACACTATGTAGTGGCGCAGCGTGGGTCAAAGGGCAAGGTGGGGGGCGAACTATTATTGGGGCGGCCTAACTTTTTATGGAGCAGTATACGAATAAATATTTTTTGCTAGCAGAGTTGTTTTCGAAGTTTAATTGTAGCGCTGAAATGGCCGATATTTAAACAATTTTCTCGAAACCTACCTTGAACTATACAATAAAAAGGGTATCAAGCACCTACGCTCAGCAGATATGGCGGTGTGACTAAGAACATATAAATCGTGATGTCTAAGGAATTAAACTGACACCTCTTCAGTGAATATGGACTTTTTCAAATAATCAATAAGTCAATAGTTTATGTCAAAAATGACTTTTGCCAGCCATTACACAACCATCAATTTCTTCTAAACAAAAAGTTTTTAATATGAGTTGGTGTTGGGTTCTTTGTAAGGAATGAACTTCTTTAGTAGACTGTATACTATTTTTCCAATTAATAAATACGAACAGGTCAAAGTAATTTATCATCTTTTTTTACTTTATCTTGAATAAGCATCAAAATAAGTGTAAATTTGTATAAGAATGTCTGTTCCAAATTTTTATAGTTCTCGAAATAAACAATTTAATATTTATCTATTTTAACAAGGCTTTTTAGTTACGAGTCAGTTTGGCTTCTAGTTGGCCCTGGCTACGAAATGCGGCGCCATAGCCAACTACACCGTATCTACCCGTACTTAAAAACATTGTTAGAATAGATAAATACTGAATTGTTGTTATTTAAAAACATAAATTTTTGGAATAAATAGTTTTATACAAACTTACCCTTATTTTTGATGCATGCCTAATAGAATAAGGCTAAAGAAGATGGGGGTTTCTATTTGAAAAAATTACTTTAAGGTTTTTGCTGTTATAATTTTAATGAATATTTTGGCTACTACTGTATTTATTAATTTTCAAAGTATTAATAGTCTACCAAATAAGTTTTTTCCCTACGAAGAACCAAACCTAAATTTATATTAAAGGCTTTTGTTTAGAAAATTATGGTTATTAATGGCTTGCTAACGTCATTTTTGACATAAAATTTAAAATAGGTCAAAAACAGTTGGACTCAGATATAGAACACTATACATAAATTAGAGTAAGAAGTTTATGCAGAATCTAAAAAATAAATAATATATAAATAAGAAAGTTGACATTAACTTCCGTATAATCGGAAGTGGTAAAACTGTCAAAATATTTTGGTTGTGTGACTTTATAAGGTTACCGAATTTTCAAAGTTTTTCAAAGTATAATTTTTAAAAAATCTATTGCAGCAGTTCCCAGTCGGACACCCTGTATATTATATCATCATTTTAATGCAGCGCAGACCTAAACAAGTAAAAATAAAATTTAGATCAATGTGTACCTTACTTTTATTATTTAAAAGTTTTACAATTAGACCAATAATTTTACCTTATTAAAAATTGTACATTGGAATATTTATTTTACTAATAAAATAAGCTATTTAAAACTTCTCTTGTAGAAAATATTCTTCCATTATTTTCTTTTCCTTAGTCTTTTTTCATTCTCGTTCAATATTCCTGTTAAAGAATGCAAACTAAAATCGTTTTTATTTCATTTCTGACAAAAACGAGATAATATTTAATTTAGATATACAAAAGAATAAATAAAGTGTCAAAATTGCGGTACAGAAATACTTTATATTGTTTTTAAACATGCATAATGTTATTTGAATTATAGCTATAACAAATATTAAGTAACCTTGGTTTGCAAACTAATATGTTAAAAAATACAATATTAATAATTTAAATAAATAAAAACACAAAACTTTATATTAAAAGAAATAGAAAAACGATTAAATGCAGGTACCTATATACTTTGTTCATACTTAGGCGATGTATGATATGCCATATGTTAAATTGTAGTCGATAGACGTACGCTATGTGTTTTGAAGATTACATGTAATCTTATGCGAAAATAATGGTATACAGTTACTTAATTGCGGAAACCTATCGCGACTGATATAGCTCTGTACTTGCCACAGACCGGTCGCCTCGGCAAAACGTGATGACAGTTTTTTAAAAACTGTTCTATGATGATCAGAAGTATGTACTATCTCTAAAAAATATATTATCTTTGCAAGAAACAATGGTCCGGTAGAAAAAATACGATTTTAATTTAAACTTTTAAATAACCGCTAAAACATACATTTTATCATGACGTCGCTGTTTATATAGACGTTACGTCACCAACAAACAGCGTGCGTATCCCTTTTACAAAAGCTGTTAGCATGCATAGCGGCAACGCCACCTCTAATAAGGTGTTTGCTCTAATATTAGGAAAATAGCACTCTTGTATTTGTTATCGACATTTGATAATGACGTTGCATTTCAAATCCGAGACACGTCCGTGCTACGGTACAAGACTCGGTGTGGTTATATGTGGTCAAACCTTAAAATTGTTTTACCTTATTTGTAAAGATCTATTTTATGATTAGGTGTAATTAAAAGCGTGGTATAATTGACTCATATTACTGCACGGCCACGGGCTCGATGCGGTTATGTAAGGCCCGACCTTTATACGTGTCTCAATTTGCGCCCTGCCTTAAGTATGCAAGTAATATTTAGGACAAGCAGTTACTTATTATTTTTAGGTGATAGTGCTTTGGAAAAGTATAGAAAAAGTGAATATTGTTAATTCTCCAAAACTTACTATATTTGACTATTTTTATTGTAAGCCCTTGGGATTTAACCTTTATGCTGTAACATTAATGCTTTTAAATTAATAAGCAAATATTAAAATTAAATATATTGGTTTTTAAAACAGGATATTAAATACCATTAGGGCTCCTGGTCTATCAAAACAAGTTTTATTACTTTTATTTTAACGGGCTTCTCTGCAGGAGCTCATTTAAGATTGCTGTTTAAGCTGGTAAACTGAAAACGGAAATAATTTTCTTGTTAGGTATTGGATAATCTAAAAATAAAGTAAATAGAATAAAATTTTAAAACTGCTATAAATCATAAATGCAATATTTCTTAATGGATAATTATGATTAAATATATATTTGGTATTAAAAAAAACACAAATATATTTTTTTAATTGGTTTGCATTTTTAACATATGCATAAAACTTCAAAAAATAACAATTAAAGATTAATTAAAACTAGCCAATTTTTAAAAACTTTTAGTTAAAATTAAAAACGTTAAATCATATATATTTTTAAATTTTATATATATACAATGTGTCCACGGATGGACTTAACTATACCTACCTAGTTACTTTTTTATTTTAAATATTTTGAAAAAAACCTATTGTTTATAAAAATTTGCTTTGTCTAGAAGACTGAAATATATAATAAATGTTTTCTTATGATATACAGGGTAATTGAAAATCGCAAACATAATATTTTTAAACAAGAAAAAAAATTAAAAAGCCTAAGGAAGTAATTATAAAACTATCACTCATTTTTTTTATCGCTTATCAGTACTTGGAAAAATTAGGTGTAAACTAAATTATGTTTTTTTAATAAATTAAATAATTTTACCTTTTGTATGCACAAAATATCAAGTAAACTTAAAGTCTATATAAGTAGTAACACAAAAAGTAATGATTTATTCAACACATATAGTTTATAGTTTAATTACTTTTTGCGCTATTTAAATTTATTTATTTATTTATTTATTTACGGGCAACCCCAATTACAGTTTCTATGACTAACTTATATACTAAATAAACTAAATACATAATACATCTTACATGAAAAATAGAAAAACATGCTAACATTTAGAAAATAACCAACATCAAACGATATAACAATTTCAAAGTTATACATAAAAAGCCGCGTCAGTGATAAAAGCGTCATACACACATCACAGATCAAGTAATCAAATCAGCAGTTTAGCATTTTTTTATTTCTCAAAATACCATTTTTGTTATGTCGAATCTCCATGTATATTATGAAGTGATTCTCTTTAACGCTTTTATTAAAAAAAAATTTACTTAAGTAAAAAAAATCTTTTGGTAAATTTTTATTTGTAACATTAAACTTAATTGCTCAAGGAACACACACTTTTGATTACCTGAGCCCTACTATTGCTTGTAAAACATTGTAGTAAACTTATCCGGAAAAAAAAGTGACGCGTTAGCCCAGTCCGACACAGAACACATTTGACATTCACAGGCTGGGTTAAACCGCCGCTTCCATAAATAGCGGTATGAATATTTGTGCTAGACTCGTCAAAAGGACCCATTTAAAAGCTTTTAAAAGTGTTTTTATCATAAAGTCCATTTTATAATTGGTTCAGGGACTTGATTTAAGGGTGGATTTTATGGGTGCAATTCACCTTTTAAAAGTGTTTAATGGTCGATAAAAAAGAAGTGCCTCATATTTTTAAGTGGTTCATATAATATATTTATTTAGCCCTTACAGTAGTACCTCAGGACTTACGCGATAGGTGGGACCGAGCGCTATCCGCGTAAGAGAAATTCGCGTAAGTCGGGGTTTAATTTTGCATATAAAGACATACAAGTATGTTAATTTGGAACCGGAGACTAAATAAAGTGGCATTTTTCACAGCTTCAAGATTTTTTTCCGTTTTCTAATTGATCTGACTGTCGATTCCGGTAGATCTGCGCTATTTCACAAATTTTAATTTTGCATCGTAGTCTTTAATTATGTTAAGTTTACACTTTAAAGATATTTTTCTTTTCTTGTTAAAAGCAAAAGAGTCAGTTCGACTTCTTTTGGATGTCATAGTGCTTGGTAAATATCTCAGGTCGTCGTACAATGCACAAAACACACAAAATCGTAACTTAGAACTTAAGTACCTACGCGTCAATTCCGCTATACATGTCTGTGCCTGTTGTAAGCTGAACGAATAATAATGCGGGCGTCGAGTGGAAAGTGTCCCAAACAAACGGCGTCAATTGACCTTGGCTGCGCAGCCTTAAAAAAGAACAAATTGGCAAAGAAAATTAAATCGCGTAACTCCAAATTCGCGTAAAGTCGGGGTAGCGCAAGTCGGAGTATTACTGTATTTAAAAAATCACAAAAATAACCTTAAGGCCCTAAAATACTATTTTTTATAGCTTACTAACCTTATTTAAGTAGCATATAAAAACTAAAAGGCGAAGATCCGATTAGAAAGCGACCTTTACTCATCTGTTTACCGGATAAAAACTGTTTAAAAATAGTATTTAAACAAATATATTGCTTTGGGGTTGCCTAAAAAAATTAGCTTAAGGCTATAACCAATAAAAAAAATAGTTTTAAAATTTTTGAGACACCCTGTATAATGTCGGTTTTAATTTTTTATTTTGCACAACAGTTCTAATATATTAGTACATTTTGTTTCTTTGATTTTATAAATAAAGCTGTGGTAAATTTTTAAATTTTAAACTTTAAAAAATGTTTTTGTTTTATTCTGTTTTATTTAAAAATATAGTATATTTTATTAACAAGCATACGTATGTATTTAAAAATATAAAGTTGCCATCAAAATCAAAATTTTGGAGTTATTTTTAAAATTAAATATGGACGTAACCTATTTTTTAGGCAACCCGATGACAATACCTTTGTTTAAATACTATATGTATCTTAGGGTGGAGCGAAAAAATTAAAGTTAAAAATGTTATTTCTAATTGTGGGCAAAAGTTGCTAGTACTATTGTCAAGTATTTTATTATTTTTAATTTTAAAAACTGAAAAGATTTTCTGCCGCTCCAGCAACCTTAATTTTTTTTTAAATATTTGATTTTCATTTTTAGTTTAAAATAAAATTAGGGTGATGTAATACAAAAAAAGTTACTTATTATAAGTGAAAAATATTTTTAAATATTAACTCCCATTCCTGTCTCCGCAACTCAGCTGTGTTTTCCGAAAAACTTTGTATTTTACTTAAGAGTAAAAAATAAAGTATACTGGGTGTTTTCTTATTAGGGGTAAAAAAATTTAAAAGTTTATTAAAAAAAAAGTTTATATAAACATGGCTCTGCAAATTTGTCGTTCTTAAGATACAAGGTATAAACTTTTGTAAAGGGAATATGAAAATTTAGCCAAATTAATTTTTTTACTTGAAACTAAGCATGCTACGTAAAAATATTACGCAACAAATAAGCTGTATTCTCATTTACATAATTTAAATAAAATATAAAAATTGCAAAAAAGTCAGTGGCTTAAAACATTTTTATCAGAAATAGTGGTTTTTGTGAGACTTAAGACGCCACTGGACTAATTAAAGATGTTGAGTTAATTAATTGGCGGGAATGTCATTCAGGTATATTATTTTTTTACTTTAAACGTATTTAGATAATATACCATGTTTTTTAAAGTTAAATATGTGTTGGTTGTTTTTTTATTATTTTTTATAAGTAAATTACTGACAAAGCTATTCAAAAGGTATGTTAAATTTAAGGCCGCTATAGAAGGACAGCAGGGGAGGAATTAAAATATTATATTTTATATTAACTACATTAGTCTGTGCAGCAATTTTGTAACCTTAAGTAGTTATGAGGGTCATAGAAAAATTTTTTTTTTTTGGTATTGTTACCCTAAACACTTTAAATATTGTTAAAAGTTTTAATGAGCTTGTGTGCGACAGAAGATATTTACCGATTTCAACAAACTATTGTCAAAATACTAAGTGCGGTTATAGACAACGTTGTGGGGATATTAGAATTCTTAATTAAAAAAAAGTATTTTGAGGGTTTTTCACGCCACCATAAATTATATATTTATTATAAAACAGTTTTTATCCGGTAAACCGATGGGTGAAGGTCGCGGATCTCGTACTATAAAGAATACTGTAATATATATAATTATATCTTATCCATTATGCTTCAGCTTTGTAGCAACTCTAATATTTCACTTTACTTACATAAAAATGGAATTGAAATGGAGACGTGTTAATTTCTTCCATTAGCCTGACGCCAGAAAAATCAAGCATTTGCGAGTGCGGTAACTTTTCCCCAATTGGATGTTTTCTTTTTGCCAGACTTTGATTACACATTCGTTTCGAATAACGTATTATGATAGGTTGGTAAATATACTCACCGAATTACATAAGGGTAAGGCTAAATACAAAAAATTAGTTGGTATAAGCATTAAGGTATAGAAAATGCATTTTTAAATTTAAAAGTATAAAACAGTTTTAACAACATTTTTAGCAAATAAATACAGGGTGGTGCTTTTTCTTTAACCTTGTAGGGTGCAACAAAAACTAAAAGAGATAGAAGAATTCTGATTGCACAATCTCGATTTCAACTTTTAAAGCAAATTCAATGTTAATAGACTTATCTTAACGTCTGATAAGTTTTCTAAAAAATGTTTAGAATATTTTATGTATAAATCGGTATTATTAACTAAAGAATCTAAAATTTTTATAAAAAAATGCTAATAGTTGTGTAGGTAAGTTTTTACAACTTACTATACATGTTGAAAACATATTCAACCAATAGAAAATAAATTTAATATTTTCACAATCTTTAAAACACAAAATACCATAAGATCTTGATTAGCAAAAACAAAACCACACAACAAAAATAAAAGTACAAACAAAAATTACTTATAAAATACCTTGTAAATGTGATAAATTTATATAAATGAAACTTGTAAACCATTAGTTAAACGCATAAAAATAAAAAAACCTACATCAAAAACACATATTTTCACAAATCCAAAATTTGTCAACACGCATTTGAAAAAAATCACAGAATAAGCTAAAATGCTTCAAATATTTAAGCAAAAAAACTAGTTTTTAAAAACGCATAATTAAAGAAAGTCCGTACACATTATTAATTAAAAATAAATTTTGAGCATCAACATCTGTTAATTTTAATAACACATTTGCTTTGCCTTTGCTCGATGCTAAAGTGTCCTGAGAAAAACTTAAAATCAACTAATATAACTTATTACCTTTCTTGTATTATCAATAAAAGGTAGACCAGCAACCAGTTATGTATGTCACTATGACACTATAAGACAACAAAAATTTCCAGAGTCTCCTAAAACTAAAGCTAAAATTTTAAATTTTAAAAGCTAAATAATAGTTAATTTTTAAATGTTTATTCTTATTTAATATTATTTTGAAAATAGCGACCGAAACGTCGATTTTTAGTTTTTTTGTTACCTATTTTAAATTTTAAAAATACCTAAAAATATTTTTTTGTTTACTAAACTAATTTAAGTAGCATATAAAAAAGAATACTGCAATCTGTATAATTATATCTTATCCATTATGCTTTAGCTTCGCAGCAACGCTAATATTTCACTTTACTTTATAAAAATGGAATAGAAATGCAGACGTGTTGATTCCTTCCATTAGCCTGACGCCAGAAAAATCAAGCATTTGCGTGTGCGGCAAATTTTCCCTAATTGGATGTTTTCTTTTTATCAGACTTTGATTACACACCGTTTCCAATAACGTATTATGACAGGTGGGTAAATATACTCACTGAAATACATTAGGGTAAGATTACCTACAAAAAATAGTTGGTATAATAAGCATTAAGTTAGGGGTCGTCCAATAATCACGTGTGGCTTAAAAGGGGGATGGGTGTGCTAAAAAAATCACTAAAAATTACCACTGCGGGGGAGACTGTACTATATTTTTTTCGTTAAATGTACATGTACGATCTCAACTGAAAAACCTACGAATTTAATGTATATCTGCATTATTTTTTATAATAAAATTGATTATACTTACTTTTATTTAAAGATAATATTGTTAAAATATCATAATAATAATATTAATACATTAAGTACCCAAAAATACTTTAAAACCTCAACAGTATCATAAGGGGAGGGCAAGGGTGTTAAAAATTTGTTAAAAATCATTACGTAATTAATGGCCGTCCCCTTACAGAAAAAGCATTTTATAAAATTTAAAAGCGGTAATTTTCAAGAAACCTGCGGCAACTCCGATTTTGACAAATTTTGGTATACTGGGGTTTTTGGGGCGCTGATCACGAATCTACAGATTTTTTTGACGGGAACGTCATCCTCGAGATAAACATTATCAAAGTTGAGATTTTAAGAGATTCCTCCTCCTTTTTGCACACGATGACCAGCTATGACGTCACCGTATATACATAGTGGTTTCACAGTTTCATTATTAAGAGGTATAAGATACATAGAAAATCGGGGTTTAAAAAGGTGAGAATAAAATATTCTATGCCATTTTAGCTTTAAATTAAGAACTGTGTGCAAAAAGAAGAAGGAATATAGTAAAAGTAGGATTAGTTTACATTTTTTGATGATGGATATCTGCAGAACGAAACGGTTCCTCATAATAATTCTTCTTCAGATTCGTGATCCGCGCCCCAAAAACCCCCGTATACCAAATTTCGTCAAAATCGAAGTTGCCACAGGTTTCTAAAAATTACCTTAAAAGCTATTAAACAGTTTTACAAAATTTGTAAAAAAAAACGTTTTAGGCACAAAGTTTATACACACATACATATAGGGTAGCCCAATTGTGCGAGGAAATCCAATATTCCTGTTGATTAATATTATATGGCAAAAAGTGTTTTTAAAAAATGTAGGAATCCTTTTTTTATCCTGATTCCAAAAATCAAGCATTTGTAAGTGCAGAACATTTTCCCAAATTGGGTGTCTGCTAGACTTGCCCTCGTTTTACACTAAGCCGGATTTGCCGAACAGAGTGATAAAAAATTATATCGAGTCTTTGAATTTGCCGACTTTCCGGTTTCTTAACGTGTGAAAGGTCTTATATGATTCCATACACTTCGATAGCATCGGTCCGTTGCCAGGCTTCCAGCTTCCGCTAATGTAAGGTGAAAAGGCAGTTTGATTACACACCCGTTTTCAACAACGTAGTATGATAGGTGGGTCAAATATATGTACTATATTACATTAGGGTAAGGTTTCTTTATAGAAAAAATAGTTGGTATGGTAGTGTCTGGGTCAGCAATAAAATGGACTTCATGAAAATAACTCTTTTAACATCTATTTATTGGAGGTTCTACCACGAATATTCATACTGCCGTTTATAAAAGAGGCGCTGCAAACTGTGTAAACGCGTCACTTTTTTGTCCAACAAGTTTACCACAATGGTTTATATGCAATTTTAAGATATTGTGCCAAAAAGGTTATTAAACGTCAATTTTAGGGCTTTAAATTTCGGTGTGGTACTCTTGAGCAAAATTAATATTTTTAAGATACTTTGTATACCACTGAATAAAAAAATCCACACTGATATTATTAGGAGGTAAAGTTTGTAACTTTGTTTGTTTGTTTGTTTGTTTGTAAAGGCCAATCTTTGGAAATACTAAACCGATCATGAACATTTTTTCACAATCAGAAAGCTACACGATTTAGAATTCCTATAGGCTATATTTTATTATGATTAAACTAAAAGTTCAAAGAAAAATTTAATTAACGCCCAACGAAGTGGGCATGGGTCGGCTAGTATCTAATAATTGTATTTTAGGTTTTAGACCATGCAGAACTTTATAAAAAAATACTTTTTTCTTAAAATCAATACCAAAAAAGTTTTCCATATGGCGCGAACTTAAGTAAATACGCTAATAACTTTTTAAACATAAGATCTATTTATTAAAAATTATAATTCATAATTTTTTATAGAGCTTAACTTAAAAAATATTACTTTAATAATATACTAGATTGAACCCGTCGAATTTCAATGGGCTTTGTAATTATAAAAATGGAAATGCAACAACAAAACCAAATAAAACATAGGGTATCAAACATGGAAGATGCAGCATGCTACGTAAGGGAAATACCGCTTAATACCGCAACCCCTGTACCATCATACATCGTGCCCGAATGATGCATGTGTTACGCGATCTTACCTGCGTGCAATATTTTGAGCAAGGCTTACAATTATTATATACAGACTGTCCACAAATAGGGTTTACAAGGGGACGAATAGATAAAAAATATTTTTCGAGAAAAAGTTATTTCTGATAAAAATGTTTTCTTAAAACAAAATTATGATTCACGAAGAGAAAATGTTGTTTTTTTATACAGAGTACGTTAAAACTTAAAAAGCATTATTTTTTTCCAAGAGTAAACTAACTTTATTTTTAATTTTTAAGCAAAATATTTAGAAAATTTATAAAGAATAGCATTTTAAATTACTTTAATAATTTTACAGGGGATCAAAAAGTTTCATGAAACTGATTTTGGTGTTGTCAAAAATAATTTTTATTTTTATAATAAAGTAGCCTGAAACACTCTTATTAACCTGCTTTGTCCCAAATTCATACACAACACGATTTTTCAACTGGAAACGAATGCGATCAAGGCATTTTCGCCAAATTATAAAGTTAGATGAAATTTTGTTTTAATATTTTTATCGATTTTAAACTTTATTCTAAACAAAATTTATTAAATGACATTTTAATTTAAGAACCTAAAAAAATAAATAAATAAACAAAATAAAGGTAGCGTACCCTTGGAGAAAAATCATGCTTTTAAGTTTTTTCGTAACCTGTATACAAAACCAACATTTCCTTTTCGTGAATCTATATTTTTACAAGCAAAAATTTTTACAAAAATACCTTCTTTTTGAAAAATAAAATGTTTCGTCTATTTACTTTTATTAGCTTGGGTTGTAAATCCATCTATCTATCTATCTATCTATCTATCTATGTAACGGAATCTTTGAGCCTAATTTTTACCAACTCCCAGCGATTCAATTTCTTTGAAACTTTGCACACGTATCAAGGACCGATGACAATGCAATAATTTAAAAACAGTATCCCGTTATCCTGATTAGGACCGCCAGGATAAATAAATTCCTTTACAGATCCTCTATGTGTCTCTTGACAAATGGCGAAGGAATTTTTTAGTGAATAAACTGGAGCATTTATTTTTAAAAACTAATTGATATATCGAACTAAAAAATGAAAAATAAATAATAGTTTAAAAAACTAAAAACACGCTTTTATATGCAACCGAACTAAAAATTAGAAAATAATTTTTCATTACAAAGAGTTTGTCACTTCAGAATAAAAGCGTGGGGTGCTTAATATATTAAATGTTATAATTATTCTATTTGCAAATATCTATGAGGGAAAAGTTATGAAAAATAGTAAATGCACCCCACGCTTTTTACTCTGAAGTGACAAACTCTTTGTAATGAAAAATTATTTTCTAATTTTTAGTTCGGTTGCATATAAAAGCATTTTTTATAGTTGGCCTTCCATGGTCCACCCACCCTATTACCACCAGTATACATGCATTGAGGGTGGAACAAACTCTAAAATTTCCAGGAAAAAAAGTTACAATTTAGTTAAATTATTGATCAAAGCAGGGTTTATTTTTTTAAATGTTATTAGTGTTAAAAATGTATTTAAATCTCCTAGCTACAGGGTTACGAGTGTTGACCCGTAAACAATAGATCTAGTTTGATTCCGATAAAAAATATATATTTTTTTTTTCTTTATTTTTTTGTTGGTACTTCTTTTATACCTTTTGTTAATTTTTATTTTTGATGTTTTAAATTTAATTTCAAAACAAAAATTTTCTACTTTAAAAACTAAGTGACCTAATTGCTGACTTTAATGCTGAAGATGACGTCCTGATAAGTTATTTTGGTTTTCCTGCCTGACATATAATTTAAAGTGTTTTATTGAGTCCATTTGACAAAAATAGTTTCTTTAATTTGTCTCTTTTAATTAAAGGCCTTTGATAAAGGGCAAACTCCAGTCACGAAAGTATGATAAATACTGTGCGGGTTTTATTTGCCTATCCTATCCACTATACTACTCCAATTTGTTTTTCCAAAGGGTGCTACCAAACTTCAAATAGCAAAGAACAAAACCACAGAAAAACCAAACGGCTTACAGCACGCAAAACATATAATTCTTAAGCTGTAGATATTTAACTTTTAACTATTTTTTGGCGGTTTTTAACAGATTATATAACCAAAACCGCCGGACGGCAGTTTCTATCGATTAAACGATAAAAACCGCCGGTATTGCTTCAACTAATTTTAATTTTTACAGATTTTCTTTACGCGCAGATATAGGTCGCTAGAAAGGTTTTCTTCTTAATAATTAAGCAAAACCAATGGCGGTGGTTTAGCCAGCGCCATAAATTTAAAAATATTGCATAAATAGGCCAAAGAATTTAAATTAAAAATAATATAGTCTGTTATTTTAAATAGTCATTTTTTAGTCAACTTAACTTTTTTGGGTTTTCATTAAAATTATACGTAAAAGATGAAAGTTTTTTAAAATCTAAGGTAGTACATAACCCCAGCTTGAACCGTTATAAGTTCGTATGTATGCTACATTTGTTTGAATTTGTAATAATTTAAAAACTGCATTTAATTTAATTTTAAATATTAAAAATTACACATCTACCGGTGTTTAATCCCTACTTGGTCATAATTTATACGGTTTTACATCCTACTTAAGCCTAAACATAGCTGGTTATAATGTGTATGTAATTAAATAAAAATATAGTTTAGTGGAGACGCAGAGCAAAAATAAAAAATGTACAAATATACAAGGTTTTATTTTTTATTCTTTTCCCTCAAAGTATAGTCCAAAAATATGACTAAATAATTATGTTTTTACCTTTTGTTTACAGAAAATAATAGTTTTTATAAAAATCATGCTGAGGGTATTTTAAAGCTGGTCCTTTAAAAATAATACTGTTTCAAGATCCTCACTCGTATAGTATAATTCTACTTCATTTAAAAGTACAGCGTGTATTTGAAAAAGTTCTTACCAAATGGGAAACTTTCTTTTTTAAATATTTTACCTTTACGAAAAAGTGCCTGTTAATAAAAAGTCCCGCTTGATAAAAATACATTTCCACAAAAATAATTGTATAAGTTGTATGTACAGGGAAGTTTCATTTTTGATGGTTTACGGGGTAACTCTGAAAATCGTAAGGAATATCAATCTAATCTAGTGGTTCCCGGATCTCCTGATCTCAAGAAAACAACTATACTGAAAACAGTTCATGGCTATTACGATCCATCTCGGAGCTACAGATGATTTTCGGATTTTGCCCATTTTTGTAATCTTTTCTAACTTGTTTGCTATGAAAGTTGGAAAACTGCAGGTTAATTTGTAGTTTTTCCCGTAGAATATTGTGGTGTAATTGTTTTTTTACTATGTTGGATTGGTCTTAGAGAAAATTACCCAACTTGTGTTTTTTTCTTATGAAACACCCTGTATATTTTTATCTGTATTACATTGCTCTTTTTTGGTTTTTTAAAAATATATATAAGTATGTCTCTTCTTGTTTAAAGTTGTGCAGAAAATTATCATTTTCCATATTTTTTTATTTTTTTTAAGAGAAGGCCATGACCAAAAATGACAAATCAGTATTTTTCAAACCCTATTTTTTACTTCTCTACCCCTTATGAGTATTTTCTTAATTAATTAATTTTTATATTTACAGGGTTATTTTAATTTGCTTGGCTAAGATTTAAAAATATTTATCATAGAGAAAGAAGCACTACTACAGAAAAAAAGTTATACTTACTAAATTAAAATAAAATAAATACATATTAGTATAAACATTTAATATCAAAGAATTCATACTTAAATTAACAAAAAAACAAATATTACAATAATTGTTTAAATTATAGTGTTCCATGATATGTATTTATTTTATTTCCATTTAGTAAATATTATGTTTTTTTTTCTGTAATTCAGTGCTTTTTCTATAAACGTATCATATTTTTTTAAACTTGTATATTGTTGTTATGTTGTCTATTATAATTATATTGCAAGTTTTCAAAATATTTTATAAAAACCTGCATAAATAATGTTTGAAGCTTAGGTTGGTTAGTTTAAATAAATTAATAATGTAAAATTCATTTTTAATAAAAATTAATTTGGGGTAAAGTAGAACCAAAAAAAGTGAGTATTAAAAAATACTGTTTTGTCATTTCTCAGTCATGACCTATCAAAAAAAAAACAAAATTTATGGAATATGTTAATTTTTGGTAAAACTTTAAATAAAAATACATACTTTATATATATTTTTGAAAAGCCGAAAAGAGAGCTTAATAAAATATAGATAAAATGTACAGGGTGTTCCATAAGAAAAACATAAGTTGGGTAATTTTCCTTAAAAACTAACCAATAAAGAAGAAAACTAATTACACCACAATATTCTTCGGAAAAACTGCGTACTTACCCTATTTAAAGCTTTTCACAACTTTAATAGCCAACGAAAATACTTAGGAAAATTACAATGTAGCTCCAAGATGGATCTCAATAGCTATGAACTGTTTTCACTATAGTTGTTTTCTCAAAAAGGAAAACGGGAGTCCCATATTAGATTTTTGATATTCTTTACGCTTTTCGAGAAACCCCGTAAAACCATCGAAAATGAAACACCCTGTACAGGGTGGCATTGAAAAATACTTTTACCAGATTAGCATAAAGGGTATTTTCTAAGTACGGTAGGAAACTCTAAAGGGTGATTTCCTATGTCATTTGATAAAAAAAGTTTTTATAAACACATGCCCGAAGTTGCTTCGTTTTTGAAATACACGGCGGTAAAACTGTCGATGTTAATATTTTACAAATATCTTAAATAACCTTAAACCTATTTGGTTGAAGTTTGGTCCGTTTGTTGACGTAATAAAGCGCTTTTGTTAACTTGATTGACTTTAGTGTGCCCAGTAGGGTCTCAGTGGGCACAACAGCCAATATTATTAAGAGAGAAATGTACGCAACTGGCTTTTCATGTAGATTCTTTTTCCTATAAAGCATCTAAAAATACATCTTTTAGTAGGGTACATTTTTTTGTATCTGGCTACGTATGTTAGATATTTATAAAATACCGCCTTTTTAAAAATAATTAACGCCCTCTATCTCAGAAACAAAGCAACTCCAGACATAAATTTAGGAGAACTTTTCTTAATAAAAAACATATTATAAATCACCATTTACAGTTTTGTACTATAGCCATAGTTAGAAAATTACCGGTATCTTTATTTGGGAACAAGTCATTTTTAGGCCACCCTGTACATCCATCCTAAAAATGTTTTTGTAAAATGTATTTTTTCCGTAACGGAAAAAAATTGACATTGTATCTTTGTTAACTAGCATGTGAAGAAAAGCTTTCCGCACCTGAGGTGGGACACACCCCACTCACCCTTTAAAGGACCCGTTAAGTCTTAACGGACGTCTCGGTTTCTGGGTGAGTGAGTGAGTTTTCCTGCTTCTTTTTTTCTTTTTTTTTTTTAGGCAAAATACCCCTTCATTCGGATTTCCGGGTAAGGGGTGCATCCGAGACGCCGTCATCGAGAAGTTTAATTTTTTTTGCAAATATATGTGGGCTTAACACCAATATAAACAGAGCTTGCGCTCGAATTTCCTAATCTTGAATCGGGTAGGCCCGATATCCTTAGGGCTCAAACTTTTCCTTAAGTCTTCTACCAAATTATCTGCTGTTTGTACCGGTCCCAATCTAATAATTCCTATGTCGAATTCTTTGACTTTGTTTCAATAAAGATCAATGGCATAATTTCTCAGTTTTTATCGGCTAAAGTAATCGTGATTGGCGACTTTAATGTCCATAATAAGGATTGGCTGGGCTCTTCAAAAACTGACGCCAAAGGCAGAGCAGCCAAAATCTTCGCAGTCATTAAATCTCTTACCAACCTTACTATGGAATCTTCCTACTTTCCTAGAGTCCCAAATCATAGTTTAAATCCCCTAGATCTTTTCTTTACCACCAACCCCGAACTCTATTAAGCATCTGTCACAGCTCCCCAAGTCGCTCAGATCATGGCTTAGTTACTATATCTTACCCGGCACATCCTGAGCTAAATGAATGCATGCCACCACGCACCGTATGGCACTATAACTCAGCCGACTGGGATGACCTAAGGGACTTCTTCGCCATTTACTCCTGAATTCCATCTGTATTTTTTCTCGTGATCCTTTTAAAGTTTGTAGTCAAGTAACTGAATCAATTTTATTGGGCACTGAAACCTACACTCCACTCACCATCAAGAACCCCAAACAATTCAATAACAAACCCTGGTTTTCCAAATCTTGTGATAAAGCTAGAATTTTAAAAGTTCAGGCTCACAAGAAGTTCCTACAGGATCCTAGTCCAGAAAACCGATAGGCTAGCATTGAAGCAAGAAACTACTACAATTAAACAATTTCTGAAGTCATAGACTCCTTTGACAATCGTATTAAAAACAAAGTTCTTTCTTGCTCAAATGGCAGCAAATCTTTCTGGTCCTTTGCAAAAACATAAGTAGGAATTTTGGTACCAGTTTTTTTCCACTACTTACTTTGGAAGATTAAATTATTTCTACTGCTAAAGGAAAGGCAGAACTATTTGCTAAACAATTTGCTGCCAATTTAACACTTGGGCCTCCCTAAATCATTCAATTCTAGCTGTTACCCCAGTTCCTCATAAAATGCCAGATAATATTTTTAAGTTGAAACACATTAAGCATATCCTTTCTTCTCTTAACACCAATAAATCGTCTGGGCTGGTCGGCATACAAGCAGTCGTTTTAAAAAATGTGCTCCAAAACTTGCATTAATCTTTACTCGGCTCTTTCGACTTTCTAACGACCCAGGTATCTTTCTGGAGAGCTGGAAAGCTGCAGGTGTTCAACCTATTCCCAAGAAAAGATCTTAATCTCTTCCATCTAACTATAGACCAATTTTAATTCTTTCAGTCCTTTGTAAAGTAATGGAAAAATGTATTTATTTACAAATCCTTAAGTATTTGGAAAAACACAAAATATTGCATGACAGGCAGTATGGATTTCGCCACAAAAGATCTAGAGCTGATCTTGATTCCTTCGTATCACACTGCTGGAATAAGTCTCTTAAGATTCTAGGTGAGTCCCAGATCGTTGCTCTTGATATATTCAAAGCTTTTGACCAAGTCTGGCATGTCGCACTTCTTAATAAACTTTCCTCCTACGGTCTTTCAACAAACTCTGTACTTGGCTCTCTAGCTATCTATCTGATCGACGTATATCAGTTATTGTGGGACGGCCTTTCTTCAAGCTTCTATCAAGTCAATGCTAGAGTGCCTCAGGGCTCAGTTCTGGCATTAGCATTGTTTCTTCTTCACATCAACGACCTTCTCTTTGTCCACAACTAATTCCATTTTTTGGTTTCGCTGACGATAGTACCTTTCACTACTGTTTTCAGGTTCCTAAACCCATCACTAAACCTGATTTGGAAAACAAACGCAGAGCGACGCAGATATCTCTTCGCAGGATCTTAATTTAATATTGGATTGGGGCGCCAAAAATCTCTGGTCCATTTTAATGCATCCAAAACACAAACATGTTCCTTGTCGCGAACAGAGTCATCACATACTCATCCTCTACTTATGAGCGGTCAAGTTTTTATGAGCAAAGACACCTTAATCCGGCACAAACACATTGTATCTATAGCCACGGGCAGCTTCAGAAAAGCTTCGATTTCTTCGAGCCAAATAGTATTTTTTCCATTTTAATTTATACACTTTATTGGTCACATAAGCTCACTAACCTAACGACTGATATTGATAATGCCACGTTAAAAGCATTGGTATATTGCTTTCATTTTTGATACAAAGTTAGTGAGAGCTTAAGGAATACGAGACTGCATATGTATTCCAAATTCGACCCATTAGAATATTGTTCTATCTGAGGCATGGTGTCCTCCACAACCCTAATCATTCTTGATTCCATTTATAGAATAGCTATTTGTCTCATTAATGATTGATGAATTGAAAATGATACTTGCAGAAAGACTCTCTCTTGCCCATTGTCGGGCTGTGGGGGATTTATTGCTTTTTTACAAGTACTTCCATGGCTTTTGCTCTGAGGAATTGTCCAGTATAATTCCTCCACGTACGGTTCCCAGCAGATACTGTGGTGTCATGCGTATGCGTCTATACGGTCCAACTGGACAGACCCCGAAGTTCCGACTTTGTTCGTTCTTTTATCCCTAGAGTTTCTAGAATGTGGTACCTGCTGCCCGCGTAGGTCTTTCCTTTTTCCCCAAGTCTTTAAGTATTTAGGTTCCGTGTCAACAAACTCCCTTTTACCTCGCTTAAGACACCCACGGTACGTTAGTATTTAGGCTTTAAGCCTTCGTGGATTGTCTAAGGATAACAAAAATAAAAAAAAAGGTACGAAAATGCCCCTTTACATAATATTACTTTTTTCCCTGTCATACATACACGTTCTCGGTTTATTGTTTCCCTACGCTTCGCGTCGGGAAACAACACATCCTTGATTTAAAATCTAAAGCTTTTTTTCCCTTGTATAATAAATAACTATTTTCCATCAAGCAGGACTTTTATAAAGAGGCAATTTTTTTCGTAAAGATAATAATTAAAAACTTTCCATTTGGTAAGAACTTTCGAAGACACGCTGCATAATAGGGTACAATTTACTTTGTGTAAAAATAGACTAGCATGTTCGATGTATACCCACTTCGGCGTGTTTTAAAAGTCGACTGGTTATCCGATTTACAAATTCCAAGAAGTCTCAAACGTAAACAGTTCAAAATTCCAGAAAGACGTTTCTTTTTAAAGTTTTTCTGTTCTTTCTTTGCCTTTTTAGAAAATAAATGTATTACGAAGCATATATTAAGCTGGATGAAATATAAAGTACAAATTCTAAAGGTGATACAAAAAAAATAATGAAATGCCCGTTTTTTTATTGCATAAAACTGGGCGGATCAAATTAAGTTACTTTCTTAGATTTTAAAATTATATCTGTATTAGTTGCCGAGATATGATCCACTACATTTTTAACCAAAAAAAAATTATCGGCTAAATATCGTTAAAACCGCGGGAGCTGTATTTGCAAAATTTGGTATTTAAAGGTTTTTAGGTATGTCTAATTGATCAGTGATATCAGTATTGTTCCAAATTTTAATAGAATTGCGGTGTTGACACATTTATCTTGGTAAATAATAAAGATCAAAGGTAAAAACCTGGAATCTTACAAGAGTTGGCAGGATCCTTTTATTGCAATTAAAATAAGTAGAGCATTCAATTTAAAATACAAAAAATATTACGTGTAGCTTAAGCAGTTTTAAACGAGTTTAAGCGCATCTGAACTTTTGCCTAAAATGTGGTGTTGTCATATCATAGCAGCTGGTTAAAATGGTATTTTAAAAATTTGTAAACCTAATAAATTTGGCCAGCGCAATTTATTGCAATGAAAATAAATACGGCATACGTGTAGAACAAAACTGGAAAATCTGGCAACGGTGTCGATATTACTATTAAATTCTTCATGCTCGATACTTTTCAGATACCACAATTGGTAAATTTAACTTTAGCGGTTTTAAAGATATTTAAGAATTGCAGATATTTTTAGTAACCCAGTATAAACATCGGTCCTAAAATACATTGTTTTCCACATACAGGTTGTTAAACTTGTAAGGAAATAACTGTTTTTTTTTGTACGGACTGTCTACGGATGGCATTTACAAGGGGCCAAATGGTTAAAAAATTTAGTTTCTTGACCAAAAGTTATTCTTGATAAAAAAAAACTTTCTTATAAAAAAACATAATTTACGAAAAGACAATGTTGATTTTGTATACAGAGTTCACAAAAACTAAAAAAACTTAATTTATTTTCAGAGAAGACTACCGTTTTTATTTAATTATTTATACATTGAAAGGACCCCAACTAAAAATAAAATTTAGTACTTAAAAAAAAATAAAGAAAAAGTGATTATTGGATGTTTACGGTTGGGGTTAATTTAACCCCACGCTCCTACTAACGTAACAAAAAGGCATGCGCCCACTTAAGGGTTAAATGGAAAGCAGGCGAATCGCCGATTTCTCTGATTAAAACGCACACCAATGTTGTCGTGGCGGTTGCAGCAAGTCAGCCGACCAATGTGCAACACTCAAGATACAGTCGGCCGACACATGTTTTCGCCGATTGACCAAGTCTGTAGGTGGCTTTAGAGGTCTCCGAGTAGACACTCTTGGAAAAAAAAGGTTTAAGAGAACCCGGGTGTCCTCTTAAGAGCAAAAATGTAACGTTTTGTTACTTGAGCGATCTTCGGGTAGACACTGAATTTAGAATTATGAGTTTTGGGAAAAAAACTGAAATAGAGGTGGGTCTAAAATAAAAAGAAGGGGATAAAACCAATAAAAATAAAGAAACAAATTAAAACAAATATGGGTTTCAAAATCTAGAATTCTTATTGGTCTGGTAAAAAACCAATATCTAGCCCAAAATTATTAAACCTAATTCTAGGAACTAGTCAAAGCCCCGACAAAGCATGCCGATATCGCTGTAGCGCATGTCGTCCAAAGCGTGGCTGCGTTTGTCTTAATCGGGACAAGAACGGCGAAGACCTTCAAATGCCTTTTTCTATAGCGGTATTTTGCCAAAAGCAGATATCAACCAGGGTTAAATAAGCAATTAATTTAAAAATAAATAAAAGTTCCAAGAAGAGAGAGTTTTGGTTAGAAAAGGTGTTTATGATAAAAAATACCATTAAATTTTGCAAACCTATTCACTTTAAAAAAAAAAACTTTATTTAAATGTTGTGCCTTAACAGTGAAAATTTAGGTTTGTGTAAAAAGCTATTTTAAATTTTAAGAACTGTCAAAACAGCGAAAAGTTACAGAAACGGTCGTTATCAAAGAAATAATGTGAAAAAGGTTTTTTTAATGAACCAATTTGCATATTTAAGCTTTTAAATCTTAAACACATTTTTGATAAAATTTTCGATAATTTAAAAAATTTTTCCAAATTTATATTTTTTGACATACCTTGTATACCACTGCCAAAATTAATATCCGATAGTTGCGTTTTAAGTTTTAGACCATGCAGAAATTTAAAGAAAGAATAAAGAAAGAATAACTTTTTGTCGAAACTTAAGAGTAAAGGATATGATGCGAACTTAAGTAGACACGCTGTATAAAAAAAAACTATTTGGAAAAGTGTTGCATACCTGCATACCTAATACATACGGTATTAAATCCACCGTAATAAAGTAAAAAATCTTATCAGTTTTTAATTGGAGTTTAAAATTATATTAGTTATTAAAAGCATACTTAAATGTATCCTAAAAATTTTATCAAATTATTATTGAGTTGAATATTGAATATATACAGGGTGTAATTTAATTGATTGTTAAAAATACAGGAGTATAATTCGTTAGCCTATTTTAGCAAGAAAAATTCATATAAACATATGTCCTAAACCTCTTAACTTTTGAGATACAGAGTGTTCAAATTCTTTTTTTTTTAATATCATAACTATCCTTTAACCAATTTTGTTTTAACTTGGCAATAATATTAATGACATTACCGAGGTAATTTATTAATAACTTTATTACATTTAATAAGTCCAGTGGCGTCTTGGGAGGCAACTAAAGAAATATTTCCAACAAAAAACGGTACGGCTCTGACTGTGTAAATGGGTGTAAAATTTTTGTGCTTTCTTTAGATTAAGCCAAAAAATACTGCTTTTATGTCTCTTTGTTTTTCCGTATCTTATTCAATGAATTGACATTTTTGTGAGGAAAATACGACAGCTAAAAGCAGCAACTGTTCATACTTAATGAAATGGAATTGGTGAATTTATTTCAGTTTCGTACGTACCAAAGTGATCAATCAAGCAAGCCAAGAAAAAAATGGAACTTGCTTGGGTTGGAATGGCTTTGCTGCTCGCCAGAAATAGGACTTTGCTTGCTTTAAATTGGGCCCTTTTTAGAATCTCTAGGGGGGGGGAAGCTGCTCCTCCCAGCCCCCTGGCAACGCCATTGTTAACTGCTACAACAGCAAGAAAATTGGGACTATGAATTTTCATGGACTCTTCTACTAGTTTAAAATTAGGCCGATGAGGGCTTTTTAACAACGTTGCAACCCTAATTTTAAATGCCAATAAAGCATTCCTTTTATTAGGTAAAAAGTGAACTAAATAACACCCGTAATAAATCCTTTTAAAGCAAAGGTAAGTGCTTTAATAATAAGTAATATGTAGAGGGAAGAGACCAAAAATATGGAATAGTATCCCTAATATGGAATACCGGCATTTCTCTTAAATGGAAACTCACACACGCACACACAATTAGAGGGGTGTGTCTCTTATTCTTTTATGCCCATTCGCGCTGTAGTAACGTATTATTTTATCGCTTTCTCATAACGTTTTAAGGTATTTTGTAGAAAAAGTGCACGAAATACTGTTCTTATAACTTTTAGGGATAGTTTAGATATTCTGTTGTAGGTTTTAACGGTATTTGATATAATTACTTTCTTAAATAAAAAATTATGAAAATTAGTTTAAAGTCGTCGCAAAATTCAAATATGGACAGATCATAATAACCAAATATAAACTATTCCATAATGGTTCCTTGATCATTTAAAAAGCTTCTAATAGAGCAAGAAAAGAATCAGAAGACAAGAATCAAGTCAAATAGGGGTGTTCGTCTCATAAAATAATCTTCGCTTACTGAGAGGCTTCTTTCTGCCGCTCATCGTCGGCCTGTGGAGGATTTATCGCTTTTTTATAGGTACTTATATGGCTTTTTTGCTCTGAGAAATTGTCCAGTATAGTTCCTCCACAATTTTTCAAATTATTTTTGTTTCTTTCTTTGTCATACCAAAGTTTTCAAGTTCAAATGTTCTTGTTAAATAAAGTTTAACTTTTTATGGTGTTTATAGTATTACATATTTGGGTACCTATTCCATACATTAGCTTCTACCTTAATTATTTTTGTTTTTTTTTTAAATCCTCAATCTCGCTGCGTTTTCTAAAAAAAATTAAAACCACGTCATTCTTAAAACCCCTAGCCCTAATAAGCTAAAAAATAATATTTAAAATTAAAAACTAAACAATTTTGACCTTAGTAAAAAGGGAAAATGCCACATCTTCGATGAAATACACAGTTGCTTATTTGTTTTAGGCAGGGGCGCAACTAGGGGAGGGGGCAGGGGGCTTAGCCCCCAAAAGGTATTGGGCATTTAAAATGTATAAGTGTTTTTTTGGCAAGTATAGTCTATAAACCGGGGCTTAAAAGCCCCCCAAAGCTAGTTGCTAGTTGCGCTACTCCCGCTACTCCAGCAGTCAGATCTGCAGTTTCGTGTTGGAATATAATAGGACAACTATGTGACAAAGTTTCCAGCTCTGCCTCAAATACCTACCCCAAATTGGTGCCTGCTCTCCGGCTATTTGTTTTTAATTAAACTTTTTCCTTTTAATACACCGCAGTTTTTCTTTTCTTACTTGCTTGCCGTTTACTCTTCAAAAATTTATTTTTTTTTGTAAAATTAGAAAAAGTAGATTTTATGCAATATTTCAAAACTACTTTTGGGCTTGATTAATAAAAATTTAACTTTAATTTCTAATTCAGGCATTATTTATTTTTGGGGAAAATTACAAATAATCGATTTATTATTTTAAAACTATGACACATTTTTCGGCATTAGATGCTCTGTGCTGGAGACAAAAAATATTATTTTTAATAATTTGATTTTTTTGTTTTTCTTTAAAATAAGTATTATTTTAAAATACAACAGTTTATTAAAATCTTTAGTCGTACACAAATCAGTTATGTTTTAACTGTTGCAATATATATTAATAATTTTAACTGCATTTAATTTAATTTAAAATATTGAATTATACGTTTACCGGTGTATTATCCCACCTGTTATAATTTATAACGCTTTAAATTAATGCTTATATTGTATACAATAAAGTAAAAATATAGTTTAGCTTAAATGTTAAGCAAA
>JACEGR010008431.1:0-37097 GCA_014170235.1 Listronotus bonariensis | reverse complement strand
GTTGGCAGTTCTGTTCCAAAGTTGGTAGCATTATCAGCTGATGACAGAGTCGTGCCTTGTCGAAGCTTTGTTTGGTAAAAACTGTGGAAATTTGCCATTTTAATTTTGGTTGTATATTTTGCATAGATTTCCAGTTGTTAATGTTTTTGGTTAGTTTAGAGACTTCACATATTATAGGTTCGGACTCGTTTTATTTTAGAGATTTTGATAGTGTTTAGTCAAATAGTTTTCAGTCATTCGTGTTTTTATATACATATGATACAGATGGGTGTCCGCTAATTAATGGTACACAAAAACCTCAGATTTCTTATGCGAAAATACCCATAAACAAACTTACCTATATCCAATTCATAATGATAAGGTTGATTAGGGGTGTTAAAGGGATATAAATATTTTTATTCATGCATTTCGATAATTTCTGATATGTTTTAAACATTTTAATAAAACTCGGTATCCAGGAGTTTTTAGATATCAGTTATTTATATCTGAGCAGTTGTAATTATAGCTAATACGATGTTATTGAAGGTACGTGCACTGAACAACTAAAACGTGAATACCTTAAAAACGGTTGACAAGACCGATTCTTACTAAGTATACCTTTTTTGTGCAGAAAGCATAGAGAAGCTTACTAGTTTACATATATACAGCGTAGTACCAAAAATTTGGTACTTTTAGAGAATTTTAAATAGTGTACCCATCGCCCTCCAGTCTACACACAAAAATTAATATTAGATCGGAAGAGCTAATGTTTAAAAACCCCTAGATACCGTTTTTATTAAGATATTTAAAAAGAGGGAACAATTATCGAAATAAATTTACTTTTATTTTTACTGACACCCTCCGTATCTTCCTTATTATAAACTTTTGGATATTAGGTATATTTGGTTAAATCTTAATATTTTGGCATAAGGAATCTGTGGTTTTCTGTATACCATTCATTAGCGGACACCCTGTATACAAAGTTCTTAAAATGGTTTTTGAATTACGGAACTATGGAAAATGTTTTGCTCTGCCAGGTACCTCATCGTCCTGTCGTCGCTTTGATAATTTTTAATTTTTAATAATTAAACCACATTTATGGTTTTTTTTTAAGTTATGCCTATTAAAATAATTCAATAAATTTTGTTTACAACATACAGTTCTTTTTTGTTTTCTTCTTAATTCTACGCCACTGATTTGCCTAAAATCAAACATGGCCGAAAATGGCCCGACTTGACGTCACAGCCTGGCTAGTCAATATGGCGAATGTCGTGACCTTATCTCATCAATTGACTTTTTTTTTTACCCTTTCGGGGTCATCCCACCCAGGTCCGACGACCGCCCCCTAGGTGGCACTGCAGCCTGAAGGCTTGTTGTACCTTGACCCCTACTCCTTCCCATTCACACACCATTCATTCCATAACTTGGATGGTTGTTGCTCGGTCCGCATCCCCGAGCAGACCACCGTGTGCCGTTGCCCAAAACACCGCTGGTGCCGGTCACCCATCAAATTATGGGCGCGCATTCCACTGCTTAACTCCGGAGATCGACGCTTGCCGATACAACCGAAGCCGCCACAAGCGCGCCATCAATTGACTTGGGCCAACAGCTATAATAAAAAATTGCACTATGATACACAGGGTGATTCAAAGTCGTAAAAGTATTATATTAAAAATTTTTATGAGCAAATGAAACTCGAAGTCTTCTTCACTAACTTTAATAAGGAATTGTAGAAAATTGCAAATTCAAAGGTTTAAAAGGGACATGTTTTGAAGAATATAAATCTTTATCATCAGCTAAATGGTACAAAAAAACAATTTTTAGATGAGATCTAATTGACATATGAGAAAAAGCTTACCTAAAGCCGGAACGGCTGAAATAGTCAATTTCGCACAGTTGTACAAAGCATGGTTAAAATGCCTGATGTAAATTCAAACAATTGTTAAAAAATTTTAATTATGCTTTCTACAGCTTTGCGGAAATTGATTGACTATTACGGCCATTCCGCCTTTTTTTTCTCTTCTATCAATTAGATCTGATCTGAAAATTTTGTTTGTACCTTTTAGCTGATGATATATTATCTGAAAACATACGGGGTGATCATTTAAAACCTTTCAACTCGAGTTATCTTCGAAGCGAGACAGATTTAGAAAATCGCCGAAACACGTCAAGATATTTATTGAGGGAAACGTTTATTACAAAAATTGGACGGCGCCCCTTTAACCCCTTAACCACCAGGGCCACCACCCCAAAATTCTTAAATGAGAAGGCAGGTCGAGTGATACATTTTTAAAGCTCCTGACGAGTACTTTATAACCCTAGAATATGAAGTCAATATCTTCACCTATTACAAAATGGCGGTACTTTAAAAATTACCTAAATACCTGATTTGGATGGTCATATTTCCAGAAACTAATAAAGTTAGATGTACTCTAATGTGGTGTTTTCTTAAAGCTCTTTTAAAGGTCTTGTTAATGGTGATACTGGTAGTAATATACAGGGTAGAAGAAAAAAGTACATATCTTTTTATTTAAGAACCCTGTATATTATTTTCACCATTAAAAAGATCTTTAAATGAGGTTTAAGAAAATACCACATTAGAGTACATCTAACTTTATTACTTTCGGAAATATGGCCATCCAAATCAGGTATTTAGCTTTTAAAGTACCGCCATTTTGTAATAGGTGAAGATATTGACTTCATATTCTAGGGTTATAAAGTACTCGGCAGGAGCTTTAAAATGATGTATCACTCGACCCGCCTTCTCATTTAGAATTTGCGGGTGGTGGCCCTGAGTGGTTAAGGGGTTAAAGGCGCCGTCAAGTTTTTGTAATAAACGTTCCCCTCAATAAATATCTTGACGTGTTTCGGCGATTTTCTCAAATCTGTCTTGTTTCGAAGATAACTTGAGTGGAAAGGTTTTAAATGAACACCCTGTATACAGGGTTTTCATTTATATTTTGCCACCCACTTTTAACTATAACTAAAAAGGATAGAAAAAACGACCTGTATAAAAGTTTTGTACTTTTTCATTTATCATCTTTTGAGAATAAAAAAAAAAGAAACAAATAAACAAAAAAACCAGGAAAATGAAAAGGTAAACTTTTTTAAATAGAATACCCTGTATATTATGTAACCAGTAAAAAGGTATTTTAAAAATCCATAAAAATACCACATTTGATATATCTATATTTGATATTTTTTGAAATACGGACACTTAAATCTAGAAAATAAAAGATTTAATTTCCATTGTACCTACCTACGGCATTCAGCTGACACTGAAGATATAATGGAGATTATATTCAGATTTAAATGGCCGTATTTCCAAAACTATTAAAGATAAATACATCAAGCTTTTCAAAGGGACCTAAGTAAGATAGTAGAGGTAAGGTAATATACAGGGAATTCCATTTAAAACAAGTTTACCAAAAAACAAAAAGTTTAGCCAAGGTTAGTTTATATTTATAAAGGTTGCGACATATCCCCAACTTTTAGGCGGTTCCGAGGTCGGGGACGCAAGGAAGGGCACTTCTCGGAGAAAAGTTGGCAAGACTGGGTAAAAATCAAAGCTAAAGATCAATCCAGTGGGGTCTAGAATTTGCGCATTTCATTTTGCATTGTTTTGGAAGTGATATTTGTTGAAAGATGTAATTCCAAATGTTTTTTATTTAAAGTAAAAGAATTTACAACTTAATAATAATTAAAAACTGTTGTGTAAACGGTTGTTCTACTAATACAATAAACTGTATATCTCCGGCACTGAACAACATGGCCGAAAAATGGGAGATGTAACGTCATAACACGTCAAAGCAATAGGGATTCGTGACCTTATATAGACCGACTTTGAGTTTAGCAAAGTTTACTCCCTTATTTTTCTTGTGTGTTTTGATGTTTATTTGTTTCAATTTTTATGCTTAAAATATTATAAATGAAAAAGTACAAAACTTTTATACAGGTCGTTTTTTCTATCCTTTTTAGTTATAGTTAAAAGTGGGTGGCAAAATATAAATGAAAACCCTGTATACAGGGTGTTCATTTAAAACCTTTCCACTCAAGTTATCTTCGAAACAAGACAGATTTGAGAAAATCGCCGAAACACGTCAAGATATTTATTGAGGGGAACGTTTATTACAAAAAATTGGACGGCGCCCCTTTAACCCCTTAACCACCAGGGCCACCACCCCAAAATTCTTAAATGAGAAGGCGGGTCGAGTGATACATCATTTTAAAGCTCCCTGACGAGTACTTTATAACCCTAGAATATGAAGTCAATATCTTCACCTATTACAAAATGGCGGTACTTTAAAAGTACCTAAATACCTGATTTGGATGGTCATATTTCCGAAAGTAATAAAGTTAGATGTACTTAATGTGGTATTTTCTTAAACCTCATTTAAAGATCTTTTTAATGGTAAAATAATATACAGGGTTCTTAAATAAAAAGATATGTACTTTTTCTTCTACCCTGTATATTACTACCAGTATCACCATTAACAAGACCTTTAAAAGAGCTTTAAGAAAACACCACATTAGATACATCTAACTTTATTAGTTTCGAAATATGACCATCCAAATCAGGTATTTAGGTAATTTTTAAAGTACCGCCATTTTGTAATAGGTGAAGATATTGACTTCATATTCTGGGGTCATAAATTACTCGTCAGGAGCTTTAAAATGATCACTCGACCCGCCTTCTCATTTAAGAATTTTGGGTGGTGGCACTGGTGGTTAAGAGGTTAAAGGGGCGCCGTCCAATTTCTGTAATAAACGTTTCCCTCAATAAATATCTTGACGTGTTTCGGCGATTTTCTCAAATCTGTCCGTTTCGAAGATAACTCGAGTTGAAAGGTTTTAAATGATCACCCTGTATGTTTCAAATATATATCATCAGCTAAAAGGTACAAACAAAATTTTCAGATCAGATCTAATTGATAGAAGAGAAAAAAGGCGGAATGGCCGTAATAGTCAATCAATTTCGCAAAGCTGTAGAAAGCATAATTAAAATTTTTTAACAATTGTTTGAATTTACATCAGGCATTTTAACCATGCTTTGTACAACTGTGCGAAATTGACTATTTCAGCCGTTCCGGCTTTAGGTAAGCTTTTCTCATATGTCAATTAGATCTCATCTAAAAATTGTTTTTGTACCATTTAGCTGATGATAAAGATTTATATCTTCAAAACATGTCCTTTTTAAACCTTTGGAATTTGCAATTTTCTACAATTCCTTATTAAAGTTAGTGAAGAAGACTTCGAGTTTCATTTGCTCATAAAAATTTTTAATATAATACTTTTACGACTTTGAATCACCCTGTGTATCATAGTGCAATTTTTATTATAGCTGTTGGCCCAAGTCAATTGATGGCGCGCTTGTGGCGGCTTCGGTTGTATCGGCAAGCGTCGATCTCCGGAGTTAAGCAGTGGAATGCGCGCCCATAATTTGGATGGGTGACCGGCACCAGCGGTGTTTTGGGCAACGGCACACGGTGGTCTGCTCGGGGATGCGGACCGAGCAACAACCATCCAAGTTATGGAATGAATGGTGTGTGAATGGGAAGGAGTAGGGGTCAAGGTACAATAAGCCTTCAGGCTGCAGTGCCACCTAGGGGGCGGTCGTCGGACCTGGGTGGGATGACCCCGAAAGGGTAAAAAAAAAAGTCAATTGATGAGATAAGGTCACGACATTCGCCATATTGACTAGCCAGGCTGTGACGTCAAGTCGGGCCATTTTCGGCCATGTTTGATTTTAGGCAAATCAGTGGCGTAGAATTAAGAAGAAAACAAAAAAGAACTGTATGTTGTAAACAAAATTTATTGAATTATTTTAATAGGCATAACTTAAAAAAAACCATAAATGTGGTTTAATTATTAAAAATTAAAAATTATCAAAGCGACGACAGGACGATGAGGTACCTGGCAGAGCAAAACATTTTCCATAGTTCCGTAATTCAAAAACCATTTTAAGAACTTTGTATACAGGGTGTCCGCTAATGAATGGTATACAGAAAAACCACAGATTCCTTATGCCAAAATATTAAGATTTAACCAAATATACCTAATATCCAAAAGTTTATAATAAGGAAGATACGGAGGGTGTCAGTAAAAATAAAAGTAAATTTATTTCGATAATTGTTCCCTCTTTTTAAATATCTTAATAAAACGGTATCTAGGGGTTTTTAAACATTAGCTCTTCCGATCTAATATTAATTTTTGTGTGTAGACTGGAGGGCGATGGGTACACTATTTAAAATTCTCTAAAAGTACCAAATTTTTGGTACTACGCTGTATATATGTAAACTAGTAAGCTTCTCTATGCTTTCTGCACAAAAAAGGTATACTTAGTAAGAATCGGTCTTGTCAACCGTTTTTAAGGTATTCACGTTTTAGTTGTTCAGTGCACGTACCTTCAATAACATCGTATTAGCTATAATTACAACTGCTCAGATATAAATAACTGATATCTAAAAACTCCTGGATACCGAGTTTTATTAAAATGTTTAAAACATATCAGAAATTATCGAAATGCATGAATAAAAATATTTATATCCCTTTAACACCCCTAATCAACCTTATCATTATGAATTGGATATAGGTAAGTTTGTTTATATGGGTATTTTCGCATAAGAAATCTGAGGTTTTTGTGTACCATTAATTAGCGGACACCCATCTGTATCATATGTATATAAAAACACGAATGACTGAAAACTATTTGACTAAACACTATCAAAATCTCTAAAATAAAACGAGTCCGAACCTATAATATGTGAAGTCTCTAAACTAACCAAAAACATTAACAACTGGAAATCTATGCAAAATATACAACCAAAATTAAAATGGCAAATTTCCACAGTTTTTACCAAACAAAGCTTCGACAAGGCACGACTCTGTCATCAGCTGATAATGCTACCAACTTTGAACAGAACTGCCAACCGAAATCGTAATTCTCACACCTTCACGTCCCTGACAAAAGCTATCCCCGGTCTTGATTATGTCTAAACCCCTTCTCATAAAGAAACTCTGGCTGTTGGCATTTTAGATAAAGCAAATATATTTATAAGGAATAACTTTTTTCGTAATATTAATAAAAAAACAGGTATAGTTAAGTTCATCCGTGGACAAACTGTTTATCGAACGACTGATTAATTTAAAATGTCTCGAAAAAATATAAAATCGTCGTACAGACTTAATGGACTGATCTATAAAGGTCCATGGGACCGTAAAGAAACAACGGGTGGTTAAACTTTGACCGTTTGTCTTTTTTAACATTGTTATGACCCCTAGGGGAATAAATAATTGCGTTACACATTTCTTTTTTAAAAGACATAGTAGGCATTGGATATTTCAAGAAGTAATAATATTTCACAGAATTTACCAATTTATTTTAGTAGTTTTCTATTTTTTTTTTTCATTTTTTTTATTGAAATACCCATAAATTTTGGGATTATTAAAAAATGTTTAAACACTGCCTTTATAACGTCAAGGTTTTTGTTAAATAGCCTGAATTGACAAATTGTACAGGGTGGCTCCTTTTCGTTGACCTTGCAGGGTATAGCAAAAACTAAAAGAAATAAAACGAATCTGATTGCACCATCTTGATTTTAATTGTTAAAACTTTATTGGTAAAAGTTAATTATGGCTTTTTTTCGCCCTTTTGGGGTCATCCCACCCAGGTCCCCCTAGGTGGTGCACTGCAGCCTGAAGGCTTATTGTACCTTGACCCCTACTCCTTCCCATTCACACAACATTCATTCCATAACTTGGATGGTTGTTGCTCGGTCCGTTCGTTCACCCCCGAGCAGAACACCGCGTGCCGTTGCCTAAACTTTACTTAACCTTAACTAACCTTAACTCCGGAGATCGATGCTGCCGATACAACCGGAGCAGCCACAAGCGCGCCTTAATTATGGCTTACTGAATAAGTTTTTTAACATACAGAAAGTTTTCCAAATTTTGTCAATTTGGCCAGGTAGTTGGCAGCCTTGCTTAATGTTAAAAAATAAATAAACAATGTAAATAAAAAGCTTTGAAGATTTTTATGTCAAATTTAGTGGCGTTTCTATATTTTTTTTTATTAACTTTAATTTTAAAGTTATAACACATAGTTTTTTTTTAATGGCACATCCCTTATATTTTATTATCAGGTAAAAGGTCTTCTTAAAAGCTATAAAAATACCACATTTTATATATCTATTTTTTTAATAGATTTAGAAATATAAACATTAACAGGATTTTTTTACGAAACACCCTCTATATTATAAAAACATATTTTAAGAGATTTAACAAAATACTACATTTGATTTCTTATTGTTTTGGAAATATGATCATCTATATCTAAAAAATAGTAGATAAAAGCACTAAGATTAAAATTTTCGAAGAGAAGAAGAGAAAATCATGTTATATGTGGTAAATTCTTAGAGGTCTTTAAAAAGTATTTCTAATAGTAATACAATATACAGGATATTTTATTTAAAATATGCCATATTATTATTAAGCTTCTGACGATGGGTATATTTTCTAAACAATGACAAATTAAATATATTATTTGTGGTATTTTTTCGGCTTTTAGTAAGATCTTTTTATTGGTGATAAAATATACAAAGTGTTTTATTTAAAGAAACCCAACTTTGTGTTATAACTTTAAAATAAAAGGCAATGGAAATAATATAAATACCCCACTGAATTCTAGGTAAAAATCTCTAAAACTTTTTAATTTACATTTTTTTCATATCTTAAACATTAAGCGAATTACCAGTGCTTGGTCCAATTGACAAAATTTGAAAAACAGTCTGTATCTCCAAAACGAATTTAGTTAGCCATTATTTACTTTCACCACTAAATTTGTTTTAAAAATCAAAATAGAGACTATGGAACCAGATTTGCTCTATCTCCTTTAGTTTTTGCCATACATACAGGGTGACCCTTTTGTTGACCTTGCAGGGTGTAGCAAAAACTAAAAGGGATAGAATGAATCTGATTGCGCAATCTTGATTTCTTTTTTAAAACAAATTAAAGGGTAAAAGTAAATAATGGCTAACTTGATCGTTTTGGAGATACAGAGTGTTTCTCAAATTTTGTCAATTTGGCCAGGCACTTGTAACTCGCTTAATATTAGAGAAAGAAAAAAATTGTAAATAAAAAGATTTAGGGATTTTAACGTATAATTCAGTGGCGTATCTATATTTTTTCCATTGACTTTTATTTCAAAGTTATAACACAAAGTAGTTTTTTTTCCAATAGAACACTTTCTATATTTTATCACCAATTGAAAGGTATCCTTAAAAGCCGTATAAAATACAACATTTGTTATATTTAATTTGTGGCCATTTTCAGAAATGCGATTACAAAATGGCATTTTAAAATAAAACACCCTGTATATTTTATTACCACTAAAAATGCATTTCAAGACCTTTTAGAATTTACCAAATTTAAAATGATTTTCTCTAACTGTTTCGGAAATATGAGCTTCCAAATGCATATATTTACTTTTTTGAAACTGTAAGAGATAAATATATCAAATGTGGTAATTTCTTAAACCGCTTTGAAATATTTTTATAACGGTAATATAAAATCCCGATGATGACTATATTCCCGAAACTATTAAAAAATACATACATCAAATGCGGTATTTCTTATAGATTTAAGTAAGACCTTTTAACTGAGGATAAAATATACAGGGTGTTCCATAATAATATAAAAAAACCTTGTGTTATACCTTTATCATAAAAGTCAACAGAAAAATAAAGATACGCTACTAAATGCTGCGGAAAAATCCCAAAAACTTTTATATTTTCCTTTTTTTTCTACCCTTAATTTCAAGCGAGTTACAACTGCCTGGCCAAATTCACAAAATTTTAAAAACACTTAATACCTCCCGAAACGAATCAAGTTTGCCATAATTTACTTTAACCACTGAATTTGTTTCAAAAATCAAAATCAAGATTGCTCATTCAGATTTGTTCCATCTCTTTTAGTTTTTGCTATGCCCTGCAAGGTCAACAAAAATGCTCCACTCTGTACAGTGCGGTTTTTAAAGTCCTTTTTACCAGTATCTTTTAAACATGACAAGCTATCAAGTTTCGGTACAATTTAAATAAATTTAATGTTAATCTAATAAAAAGTATTATAGTCATGTAACCTTACGCCAAAAGGACACTATGTGCTTTTCGTAAACTCGAAAGAGATCATGTAGCACTTCTTTATAAAAGCTTTTTTTCTTGACTCGACAACGATTTGTTTTTAAAAGTCGGGTTATTATTTCAATCCTAACCGCCAATTGTAAAACAGTATTTTAAAAATATTTATTGATCTTTTTTAACCTATTGATTACCATACCGGGATAGTAAATAGTACGGCAACTTTTAAATAAATTTAAAACTGCTTAAGCTACATTTACCAAATTTAGTACAATATATAGATGTTTTCATGTGTCATATCGGCACTGTTGCAGATTTCTTATTATATTCCCATATATTTTGCTGCAAAAAATTGAGCGGATCAAGTTTAGTAAGTTTCTAAATTTTAAAAATATTATCTCTATAGTTGCTGAGAAATGATACACTACATTTTCAGCTAAAATTAATGTATCGCATAAATATCTTTAAATTCGATGGAGCTGTGTTTACAAAATTTTTAGGTTTTTACGCATGCCTAATTGATCAGTGAATCCAGCATTGTTGCCAAATTTTAGTAGAATTGCGATGTTGTCATATCTCGGTACTGGTAAATATTAAAATTTGAAAATTTGGAATCTTACTAAAGTTGGCATAATTTTTTTATTGTAATTAAAATAAATAGAGCTTTTTTAAAATACTAAAAATAATATGTTTCGCGCAAAACTTCAAAACCTGGTAACAATGACAGTATCACAATTCTACTTTCCCAAAAACCTTCAAGTACCAAAACTTCTGAACGAATTTAACCTAAAATACGATGTTGTCATATCTCAGCAGTTAGTAAAAGTGGATTTTGTAAATTTAATAAATTTGGCCTGCGCTATATTATTGTTATGAAAATAAATGCGGCATTCCATTTTAAATAACGACAAAGATACGTGTAGCACAAAAACTGGTAAATCTGGCAACAGTGCCGATATTACTATGACATTCTTCATGCGCACTACTTTTTTCTGATACCAAAAATGTGCCTTTAGGGGTTTAAAAATATTTGAAAGTTGCAGTACATTTTACTAACCCAGTATACTGGGTATTTGAAGGTTTTGGGTAAGTAGAATAAAACAGTGATAATGTCATTGTTGCCAAATTTTCCAGTGTTGCGCTTCACGTAATATTTCTGATATTAAAAAAATGCTTCATTTATTTTAATTGTAAAAAAAGGAGCGTGCCAACTTTGGTAGGATTCCAAATTTTTAAATTAAATCTTTACAAATGTCCCACATATGACAACACCGCAATTTTAATAAAATTTGGCAACGATGCTAATATTACTGATTAATTAGACATGCCTTAAAACCCCAAATACCAAATTTTGTAAACAGAACTTAAGTGGTTTTAAAGATCTTTAGACGCTAAATTACTTTTTGCTGAAAGTGTAGTTTTTTATATCTTAGCAAGTAATAAAGACGTAATTTAAAAAATTTGAAAACTTGCTGAATTTTTTTGCGCAATTTTAATGCATAACATTCCATTTAAAAAACTGAAAAAATACGTGTAACACAAACTGTCAAATCTGGCAATAGTGCCCCATCACCATTTAATTCCACACATGTAAAACACCTTTAATAACAAATTTTGTAAATAAACCTTTGACGGTTTTAAATCTATTTAAAAGTTGCGGTACTTATTACTAACCGAGTATGTAGGTATTGTGAAAATGGGCCTTTTATAATTGTAATCTTCCAGTGGCGGCTATTCAGCTGTAGTAAGTGAAGTGCCACTTCACCAAAAATAAATACTAAATCATAAAAAAACATGTTACTATTATTCAATTCATTTTTCTAATTTCTATTCCTTATTTGTAAAATTCGCCATGGAAAATCTAGCATATAAATTAACCACTGGCGCGAGTCGCTTTTCTCTACTTTCGGCAACGCAACATCACAATCCGCGATCAGCAAGTGTATTGCAAATATAAAACGCACCGAAGTATACTCCTCATGTGGGGTTTTGTTTACGCTTTGACGCTCCGTTGCCATCACAACGCAATACTTGCCAGCGGCCAGAATCGCGGGTGGGAGTATCAGGTGTATTGTTTGGTAAATCGCTAGCCTTAAAAAGATAATTTGGTGCAGATAATATAGGTTGTGGTCGTTTTGTTGGTTTTCACGTATTATGTTTCCGTTTGAGTATAATTCGCGACAGTTATTTTTCACAGGAAGTAATTAAAGGACAGTACAGAGCACTTCTCTGTGAAATATTAGATCATATATTTTGATAAAAATGGAAGTAAGATTCAAAGATTGTTACAAACTACAACTTTTTGTCTTGCTGATACTGCAAAGTTTGGCCAGTATAATCAAACTTTTCCCACTGATTCTTTTCAAAATTTATTGGAGATATATGCCGAATCATTTCCAAAAAATTAGCGACTCAAAAATGAACTTGGCCTAATATTTGCTGATAAAAGTTATAGAAATATTTTATTGCAGCAGTTAGTGAAACAAGTTGGCGCAAATAAAGACATTTTTACCGGAGGCGTATAAACTTTTTTCGCTAATTATACGATACCGTCGACAAGCGTGTCAGTGGAACGGAGTTTTTCTTGTCTTAAGCGTTTAAAAACTTTCTTAAGAAACACTATATCCCAAGATAGACTTTTATCTTTGGCCAATATTTCAATTCAAAAGGAGCTTCTACAAAAACTGATAAAAAGTCAACCATTTTATAAAGATTTAATTGATTAATTTGCTGCATTAAAAGATAGAAGGATTAATTTGGTGTATAAAATTTAGGTAAGTTTAGATATTAAGACTTTTTACTTAGACTTTTGATAGTTGAGTATTTTCAATTTTGCTAAAATGGTAAATGCGCTTTATCCCTTCCTGCACTATACCTGTTTTTAGACCCGTGAGCCGCCACTGTAATCTTCATCGTTGTCATAGAAGAAAAAAACAAAGCTTTTTTAAATTATGCTGAAGCTGGGCGTAACAACCACAAGGCAAAAGGATAAAAAAGGATAATACAATCAGCGGTTTTCCGTTGGTCCAATATTTTAAACTTATTTGAAGAAATTAGTTAGTAGGTTTTAAAAAGCTGATTGTATAACAAGGGAAAAAGGATCAGAAGGAAATTCTATTTTACAAAGAAAGAAAATTGAAATTCTGGGTTTGATCTGTTGTTAATATTTCGTAACAAGCAACGAAAATGGTAGCCGCGGTTCGCAAGGTATCAAAAACCACTGTAAGAAAATCGTCGGTTTAAAGTTAAAAATTTTGTGGATTAAAAATTAAAGATTTTATACAAAATATGTAATATTTTTTTTTGTAAACATAGTAACAACTTTAAACTGACAAAATTAGGATCATGATACAACAAATACAAAAGGTAGGATCTTGCGCATTACCTTTATCACGTGACGGTGGTAATGTGACTAAATTTGTAAACAAAGTTGAAACCTTGCGTTTGTTTTCGCGTTTTTAGCAGTTTGTTCACCTTTTACTTTGCTTTTGGCAGTTTTGTGACTTTAAAACCAGTTAAGTATAATAATAAAGTGCTTTAAACAGTGGTTTATTATGTTAGTTCCGTTCATGCATATATTAACATTTTAAGCTAGTTAACATCAAATATTATATTCTTAGATTAACGATAATATTATTCTAAAGAGATATTTCCCTATACTCGTCCTCATATTTAAAAAATGACCAAAATTCACAAACATTGCAGGCATTCTTAGGACCTAAATTTAAATATTGCGCCAAAAAAGTCACATTGCTACGTCATGCGCAAAGCGAACCAATTTGGAATCGCTGTTGATCCTACCTACTTGTATTCTTTGTATCATGATTAGGATAAGTTCACTAAATTTGTAAAATAGCAAAATGTGCGTTATTAGTCAGAAACCGGTTCAGGTAAATAACATAACATATAGGCAATGTAAGGAAAAGAGACAATCTTACTAAATGCCAGCAAGTAAACATGCCTGACTAATAATGCTTGCTCTGTTATTCTATTGCTGGCCGATATACCAAAACGTATTGGTCATATTGTATATCTAAGTCCTCACGGGTTCTAATATAAGTATTCTTAACAGGCAGTCGAAATCATTTTACAGAAATGAAAAAGTTAAAATTCCTAATGGCTTGTCATTTTTGCAGATTTAAACCGGCAGATATTTGTGTAACTAAAGGTTGAATCAAAAAAAAAAAAAAAAAAAATATCTATTTGTGAATAATATATGTTTGGTTATTTTAAGTGTTTGCGTCTCTTTAGGATCTTTATATTAATTAAAAAGAAGTTTTCGTAAAATATTTCCCGTTAAAGTTGTGCTTGCGAATTAAATTGTCTATTAAACAGTATTTATGGATATTTTAACCAGAAATATAGGGTAGGGCTTTAGGTATTCGGGTTTTAAATGAAGAGAAGAAATACAAAAACTTCTACAAAGCGTGTAAGTACTTAATCTGAATGTCGTATTTTGTTTAATAAAATAAGCCTAACCTGTGGCAGAAAATTTAAAACTTTATTTATTACTTTTAAATGTCTGTATTTACCAAAAAAATTTTTTTTTTGAAAACTTGGCATGTCTAAGGAACAAAACATTTGAATGTTCAAAAAAACCCTTTAAAATATGTTATCGTATGTCGTTTAAATCATATCAACAAATTTTCCACCAAATTAATTATAATACCTAATACTCAATATACAGTGTGGGCCAAATTAAACTTGTACACTTTTTAACTAATATTAACTTTTTTCTGTTGCGCCAATCTTTTTTATTTTTAAGGGACTAATAGGTAGATATGTTTTCTCTAGGTTTGCAAATTTTGGTCAAATTGATTTAAACAGGACTGGACTTACGGAACTTTTTCCAAAATGATGCATTAAACATCCTTGCAAAAAATACACTGCCGGCCAAAAGTTTGAGACCACCTACTTGAAAAGAGGAAGTTTAAATAAAACTCAGAAATAAGAAAAGATGCTTAATTAATTAATTAATATATTTATTTAGTAATAGACTTACATCAAGAATTAAACAAAAAAATGAAAAATTATCAACTTATAACGTCAAACACGCCTTACATATTTTAAACAGATTTTTCGTCAAAAACCCTCCCTTGCGATTTATGACTTTTTACGAGTCGTGGCATACGAGCAATTAATTTATTAGTGGTTTCTTGAGAAATGTTATTCCAGCTTTCTTGTAAAGCCTTCCACATGTCATTTTGCGAGGAGGGACAACAACTGCGCACTTTTCTATCAAGCTCTTCCCACAAAAGCTCAATTGGGTTAAGATCCGGGCATTGTGGGGGCCACACCATATTTTTTAATATCCCCTCTGTTTCTTTATTTTCTAAATAACCCCTGCATAATTTAGAACTATGTTTAGGATCGGTATCCTGTTGGAAAAAATCCGTTGCCAATTAATCTTGTACCAGATGGAACGGCATTTTGCTGAAGTATTCTTTCATACTGTTCCTTTTTCATTATTCCTTCGACTCGTACCAAATCTCCGGTTCCATAGCTTAAAAAGCAGCCCCAGACCATAATGGAACCACCACCATGCTTGACTGTTGGCACCACTCTTTTCGTCCTCGCTACGTCGTACAAAAATTCGTCGTTTTGAACCAAATATTTCAAATTTGGATTCATCTGTCCAAAGAACTTTTTAAAGTCTTCTTTTTGGCAAACCTTAAGAAAGCATATCTACCTATTAGCCCTTCATAAATAAAAAAGATAGACCCATAAAAAGTTATTATCAGTTAAAAAGTGTATAAGTTTAATTTGGCCTCCGCTCTAGTTATAATCAAATAGCTTTAAAAAAATTATAATGTAGTATGATGTATTTTTTATGGAAAATTTTGAAGTTTTTATGATATAACAATCATAATACAAAATTTACCATGGCTTTAATCATTATATATAATAAAACTAAGTTGATAAAATGTGCGTGTCAATAAAACTTGAAAAGGAGTCCCGATACGATAAAAAGACTTATATAGTGTGATAGCCCTTTATCCCCCTCGAACAAGAAAGTTCCCGTTTTACCCTAAAGGGCGTATTTCTAAAGATATAAGGACTTTTCCAACCCTTCAACTTGGAAATTAAGTGTTGTGGCGCCATCTGTTGTCGAGTATTTGAACTTCATTCAGAACAACGGTTATTTGGGTTGCGTTTCGAAAGGCGCTGCGAGCAATTGCAGCATGTGTAGTAATGGCGAGAAATTTTAAATTCCAATTTCAATAAAGTCTTAAATTACATTTGTTACTATACTAAAGTTATTATATTTTGTGTATTTATACGGCAGTAGTAAAGTTTTATTTTGAAGTTAAAGCGATATAATTTTAGTTATTCATTATCAATTTAAAAGATTGTGTTGTGTTTTCTATAATTTTTTTTACTTTTTACGTCATAGTTTTTTTTTATTTCAACTACCACGTAACCTCATATCAACTCCCGAGCGAAGCCGGAAATCATAGCTAGTTTTTAAATAAAGGAGACCTTGTTTAAACAAACTTAATGTAATGGTAAAATTATATTGTGGAAATTAAATAGCCACAGGCGCTCTGAACGCACATAATACATGCACATATTATAGTGTTAAGGATGGATAACGAATTAAACATTATGCAAATAAAAACAAGTGTTGTACAGGGTGAGCAAAATTCAAAGCTTTTTATAGAAAACTCATGTTTCTGTATGTTTTACAAAAAAAACTGACCTCCATTTGCGAGGCTCAAATTTACTGGTGAAAACCGCAGTTCGCTATCTTGCGTCGTTTACTCGCTACAACGTGTTTTTTTATTTCGTGCGTTTTTTTAATCATAAAGAACACTGTTTCAATAATTTTTTAACACACATTAATACACAAGAGCCAACTATTAAGTTTCCTTTAGAAAAAGAAAACAACTCACAACTACCATTCCTTGACATTTTAATAAAAAAGATTTAAACACTTTTGAAACAAAAATCTACAGAAAGCCTACACATACAAATAGATACTTAAATTTTAACTCAAATCACTCAATAATGGTTAAAAAGGGAGTTGTAAAAAGTCTATTTGATAGAATTAAAGTCATTTGTTCTAATTAAGATATAAATATTGAAAAAGAATATTTAAAAAATATTTTAATTCAAAATAATTATCCTCTTGATTTTATAAATAATTGTTTCCTTGAATTTGAAACTCCAATTATAGGACAAAATCAAAATAGACCTATTACAAATTTATTATTACCATACATTCCGGGCTATCAAATAAAATTCAACGAATAGGACATAAATTTAATATTCGCACAATCTTTAAAACACAAAACACTATCAGATCTCAATTAACAAAAACAAAACCATACAACTTAAATGAAAATACAAAAATGTCATTTATAAAATACCTTGCGAATGCAATAAGTTTTATATAGGTGAAACTTGTAGACCATTAGCCAAACGCATAAAAGAACACAGATCATACATTAAAAACACAGAGTTTCATTAATCAAAAATCTGCCAACACGCATTTGATAACAATCATAGAATAAACTGGGATGCTTCGAGCATTTTACCAAAGGAAATTTGCTCTAAAAACGCAAAATCAAAGAAAGTGCGTATATATTATTAAATAAAGATAATTGTGTAGCATCAATTTCAGTTAATTTAAATAACACGTGGTTGCCTTTGCTCGATACTGAAGTATCTTCAGGAAGACTAAAAATTAACTAACTATTCACCTTTTTATAATGCAAACAATAAATACACCAGCAATCACTTATCTATGTCACTATGACACTATAACCAAACAAACATATTTGACATTAAATGTCAAAACGTTCCCAGAATATCATAAAAAAGATAAAAATTTCAAAATTTAAAACCTTAATAACAGTTAATTTTTATTTTTATTAATTTTATTCAATTTATCTTGACAACGGTGGCAGACTTGCCACCGAAACGTCTATTTTTAGTTATCCTTTTACTTGTATAAATATTTTTGTTTTTTTTTCTTTTGGTACTTTAAATTTAATTTTTGGCGTTTACCCAAACAATTACCATCCATCATTTTTTATCCCTTATTCACTGTTCTATTTTTGGAGATTTTTTAATCTGTAAAAACTTTTTCACGGCAACTTTTTATATTGCGGAAATGCTCTTAATTTTTTGAGGTGACCCATTTTTGACTTATTTATTTATTTTTGTAAATTTTTAAAGGAACACCCTGTATATTATTTTAGTATTAAAATGCCTAAAAAATTACCATTTTAAAAATGTTCCACATTTTTATATCCTTATTTTAATTCGTTTTTGAGATATTGTATATTTTGTAATTTATAACTGATATTGGCTAGAAAGTAGGACATGAAAACAATAATTTTATTTCACTTTAAACAATCTCAATACAATTGTTCTATTTTATTGACAAGGCAGAAAATCATTAACAATATATTTGTTATTGTAATGACAAGGACTATTAATTAGTAAAAATATATACAGGGTGTTCCATAATGCAGTAACTTTTTGACACAACCCTGTATAAAAATCAAATAGTTTCTCTGGATTCTACGAAACAAGTACTACAAAAATTGTCCATATGGTTTTTTTATATTTTTTATATTAAAGGATATATAGGGTAAAATCAAAAACGACAATTTTTCAATTTCCCCTCGTATCTCTTAGATAAATAATTTTAATAAAATTCTGAGTACGCCGTTTTAAGTTTTTCCAAAATCGAACCCATAACACCTACACTGGTTTTTTAATAACTCTCGTAATAACTGAGCCTAGAAAATTTCCACGCCCAATTTTGTCCACCCTGTATATGATTTTACCCTAACTTTTTATGACCAACGAAAGCATTTTTCATAGGCTTTCCAGAGAGGTGCCACATAAGGAGGGTTGCCATATAAGATCTTTAAGTGACTGTTGCAGCTTAAGGGGTTTATAAAGGTGTTTTGAAAAATACGTTATTTATATTCCCTCCGGGGTTTATAGATTTTTTTTATTATTTTATATAGCCATTTTAAGATTTTAAAAAAGCACCAATAAAAAAATTAAACATTTTATTTTAAATTAGTTTAACCTTTATAAAAAAAAGAAATAACAAAAGTAAAATAAAAGCTTTGACACTCTGATACTGTATCTCGCAAATGATAAACTTTTAAACTATATCCTATCAGCTATTTTTACAGATATATTGGCCAGTAACGCAATAACAAAACAAGCACTATTAATCACCTAATCCGAAATGTTTACATGACGGCATTTGCATTCGACTGTGTGAAGCTGAAATGTTGCAAGACTCGGATGATAAAGACAAACGTACTCCAGGAAGCATTACGCCGGTAAGTGACACTGATGTGGATATATATGGTGACATTAAAAATGAAACTGTGTCCCCTAGCAAAATTGAGGAGTTTAGGCCGCCATCACCTCCAGCAATGCAGTTACAAAGTCATACTTCTAATACAAATACCGATGAAGATAACGACTCTGAGTCTGGAATGGTGATCGATACCGAAAGGTTTCTGAACAGGCCTACAGTCCAGGAGAACCAACTTATAGCCCAGGACAACCAACCGACAGCCCAGGACAACCGACCTATAGTCCAGGACATCCCACATATAGTCCAGATAAACCAACATATAGTCCTGGCGAACCAACGTATAGTCTGGGAGAACCAACACCTAATGATCCACCAGAACAAGAAGTTGCATCTAGTTATAATCAAGCTGATCCACAGCTTTCTAACTACGACGAACTTCAAAGGGAAGTCGCTTCAGGCTATGATGAACTACAGCGAGAAATTGCTTCAGGTTATGACCAACTTCAAAGAGAAATGGCTTCAGGGTATGAGCAACTTCAACGTGAAGTTGCATCAGGATTTGACCAAAATACCTCTCATCCAGAACATGGCAAACCTTGTTCGGGGTACACTAATTCTGAATCAGTAATCGCTTCTAATTACAATCAGCCTGAACCAGTTAATTTAGGTTATAACCAACATCCATCCGGAGTTGAGTCAGCCTATGACCAACGTATACCCAAAATGGATTCTGAACACTACCAAGATGAAGGAGAAGGAGAAAGGATTTTAGACGCAACAGAAAACTCCGGTTTCATAAAATCTCCTTTCCACACATTGCCTGTAACCGACTTAATTTAGCTGATTCTGTATACGAACTCTAATTAGTATAATGTTTACAGACAGGCGCTCTTTGTTTAATCTATCTCTTACTTACAGACACTCGGTTAAATGCATCGAGCTGGTGCAACATGTATATGCGTTACTATTGTTTGTAAAAATTACGCAATATAAACTCGATAATAATTATGTAACATATTTTTAAATCCTTAAGGACAAAATCTATTGTTACGTAAAAAAGGCATTGTTGTCTGGTAAAATCGATATCTTTTGTTCTTCAGGAAACTTTTAATGATGTTTTATATTACAATATAAATTATTAGATAATATAATATAAGGGGCAAAACAAATATTTACTATCGGCTTTTTAAAACAGTACCTAATGTATACAAAAAAGTATACCGGATTAGCTAAATAACATAACACATGGTCAATGTAAGGAAAAGACACAGAGACACAACTAAATACCGGCATGTAAACATTGGTGACTGATTTTTTAAAAGACTGTTTTTCCGACGGTCATTTTTTGAACTTTCTTAACTGTAAAGTGTCCGATAAAATATTGTTTATTTTTATTTTTTATGCTTACAGTACAACTTGGATCAAATACTATTCAAAATACCATAATTAATTAAAAAATATCAAATTCTTTCCTTAGTAATCCAAGTGACTGGTTTTCCAAGAGACTGGTTGTCTGATGGGCATTTTTAAAATTTTTAAACCTTGAACTGGAATTTATTTGATGCCCATAGTTAAATAAATATTAAGTTAAACCGACTGTCCATAAGAGCGGTTTTCCGCTCGCGGATAATAATTCAGCGTTGTGATTGGCGGGAAAAGCATTTTAAATTTGCACTAACCAATCACAACGCTGAATTATCATCCGCGAGCGGAAAACCGCTCTCCTGGACAGCCGTCTTTATGATAGCAAAAAATGACGAATGGTTGCAATAATTTACCAAGAATACCGATTTACCAACAGTGTACAGACCACGCCATTTATATTATCGTGGTTATTCGACGGACATATGATACGTCGGATTTTGTGTGGGACCAAATATATATATATATATATATATATATATATATATATATATATATATATATATATATATATATATGCAAAAATGCTAAACCAAAGAATTTAAAAGCATAGCAATTTTTTTCTTAATAAGTGTTAAACCAAAATATTAATTTTTAAAATTGCAGATATTCAAAATGAAGCGTTTTTTAGTAATATAAAGTTATTGACAGGTTTATTGCGTGGTGACCAAAAGTAAATTTAAAAATACGTCACTTTGAATTACTTTAAAAACCAATAAAAGAAGCAATAAATTGCAAAAATAATAACAATAATTAATAATTAGGAATTTGTTATAATTGAAATTAATAAAAGTGTGACTAATAAAACACTAATTTACAACATTCTGTGTTTTTTTTTATCAGGGAGAGGTCCTTGTATATTATTTTTTAAATAAATTTTTTAAATATGTTTAATTGTTAGTTTTAGTACATTAAAACTTAATTATTAGCATTAAGCTGGCATGACGTTCATCGACGACTCTGCTCGGTCAAAAAAAAAATAAATAAATATCTACTCGTATATTTAAAATAAATAAATATAAATAATAATAACTTGGGTAAAAAAATTTGACTTTAAAGTACTAGGGCTCAGTTCTGGCGCCAACATTGTTTCTTCTTCACATCAACGACCTTCTCTCGTTCACAACTAATTCCATTCATAGTTTCGCCGACGATAGTACCCTTCACTCCAGTTTTCAGGTTCCTAAACCCATCACTAAACCTGACTTGGAAAAAAAGGCAGAGCGATGCAGATATCTCTTTCGCAGGATCTTAATTTAATATTGGATTGGGGCGCCAAAAATCTCGTCCATTTTAATGCATCCAAAACACAATCATGTTCCTTGTCGCGAAAAGAGTCATCAAATACTCATCCTCTACTTATGAGCGGCCAAGTTTTACAGAGCAAAGACACCTTTAATCTTGTGGGCGTCACATTTGAAAGTAACCTTAGCCACGTCAGCTTCAAAAAGCTTGGATTTCTCTTTCGAGCCAAAAAGTATTTTTCCCCTTCTAATTTATACACTTTATATGTATCCCAAATCCGACCTCCCTTGGAATATTGTTCTCATATCTGGGGCATGGCGTCCCCCACAACCCTAAGCATTCTTGATTCTATTCAAAGAAGAGCTATTCGTCTCATTAATGATCCTTCACTTACAGAAAGGCTTCCCTCTCTTGCACATCGTCGGGCTGTGGGGGATTTATCGCTTTTTATAGGTACTTCCATGGCTTCTGCTCTGAAGAATTGTCCATTATAGTTCCTCCACTTACGGTTCCCAACAGAGAAACTCGTGGTTCCGCGCGTATGCATCCCTATACGGTCCAACTGGACAGGCCCCAAACTTCCCACTTTATTCGTTCTTTTATCCCTAGAGTTTCTAGGTTGTGGAACCTGCTGCCCGCGGAGGTCTTTCCTTTCCCCCAAATCTTCAAGTACATTGTCAACAAACTCCCTCTTGCCTCGCTTAAGACACCCACGGTACGTTAGTATTTGGGCTTTAAGCCTTCGTGGTTTGTCCAAAGATAGAAAAAAACTTAATTAACAAAAATGTGACTTTATAGTCATCTTTAGCCCTCTTTTATAAGGCTAAAGATGGAAATGCATGTTTTATTTAAAATGGAGCTACATGTTTTACAATTAAAATGACGATTTGGTACGACGGATTTTTCTAAGACCAAATATACAGCGTGTCTACTTATGTTCGCACCATATGGAAAACTTTTTTATGCTTAATTTTATGATTTTTTTTTAAAGTTCTGCATGGTGTAAAACGTAAAATGTAATAATCAAATAATAATTTTTGTAGTGTTAAAATTAATTGGCCCTTGTATATTATTTTTTAAATAATTTGTTTTATTATGTTTAATGATTAGTTTTTAATACACGAAAACTTAATTGACAGCATCAATAAATTGGGTAAAAATTATATCCTTAAATTAATAAAGGTTTTACCTCTATTTTAACTTAAAAACTGAAGTAGTATTTATTTTAATCTATGTAATTTAATCACCACATGTATTAATAACGTCATCAAAAATTATTTATATTATCTATATTAACGTATAAATAACTTGTGACTTGTTTAAAGGTCTGGAAAATGCCAATATTTCTTTTATTATGGACTATAAAGTCTTTATGGATGATAGAAATATAATCGTAAAATATTTAATTAATAATTATCTGCTTAAACAATATTTATGTGATCTTTGGAACATCTTAAAGTAAAAAATCTTGGTAAATAATTAAATAGAATTAAAAAAAAATAATGAAAAAAATTCAGACTATTTTTTGTTATTCCTCTTTAGCAATAAACTAATTTAGGAATTATAGGCAAATAAATGTCTTTAGTGAATAACATACAGGATAAGTTTGATTCGATATTTAGTACTGGGATCTTAGAACCCGCTGCAGCTACAAAGATGGTTAATGGAAAAGTAATTGTGGTTTTTAAAGCTTGGTTTATTCCAAGGTTAGTTTATATTTATAAGGTTGCGACATATCCTTAACTTTTAGGCGGTTCGAGGTCAGGGACGCAAGGAAGGGCACTTCTCGGAGAAAAGTTGGCAAGACTGGGTAAAAATCAAAGCTGAGATCAATTCAGTGGCGTCTAGAATTTGCGCATTTCATTTTGCATTGTTTTGGAAGTGATATTTGTTGAAAGATGTAATTCCAAATGTTTTTTATTTAAAGTAAAAGAATTTACAACTTAATAATAATTAAAAACTGTTGTTTAAACGGTTGTTCTACTAATACAATAAACTGTATATCTCCGGCACCAAACAATATGGCCGAAAAATGGGAGATGTGACGTCATAACGCGTCAAAGCAATATGGCCGAATGTCGTGACCTTATATAGACCGACTTTGGGTTTAATCAACAATAACCATTCAAGATTATAACGTATAGGCGTTGTGCCCAAAGGACAACGAATTCGGTTTTAAAAAGATATATTATGTATATAAGCAAAATAGTGGAATTTTCGATAATCTTTAAATAGTAATGTTCTTCTTTTTTTACTTAGTTTAATTTGAAGCACTATTTTAGTTATTATTGTAAGAAATTTAGTGGTTAAATTGATTCTATTTTAAGAAATATTAGGTTATGTTATTTATATTAATAAATTTAATTTGTTTTTTAAAGTTAAACACATTTAAAGTACCAATGATGTCACGTTTATTTGTTAAGTTCAACTGAACCCAAACTAAACTCGCAATTGTGAAACTGGGCATTATTGTTTAAAAAAATTAGGGAGAGCCAATTCAGGTATTTAAAAAAATTGAAGCATCGGAAGACATTTTTATGCATACAAAAAAGAATATTTTTACCAGTGTCATCGATGAGTGATTAAAGATGAATATTTTTTAAATTTAAATGGTACGCCACTACAATTTTTTTTTAAATAAAGCTTTTTTTTAAATTGCCCTTAGTTTGGAACAAATTTAACTTATTTACTTTTTTTTTGGATAAACGATTTTCACATAAATAAATAGAAACTATTTGTTGGCATGGTTAAATCCCTATTTAATTTAGAAAACACTAATAAAGGTAATTTTAAATGCAGAATTTCATAAAAGCGAAAATGACCATGCCGAAAAATGGTTTTTATTTATTTACGCAAAAACCGCACATCAAATAATAACACCTTTAACACCTCATAGCTCAAAAACTAAGACGTTTGGAACATAGGTTTCTTAAAATGTTTTTTTTTCAAATTTTCATAATAGAATTACCTCTTAAGGTTTGTCGGTTAAATTACTGGACAAATAAAAATTTTACTATTCCTTAAAAATAACATATACGTATATTTATTTTTTTAAACCTAACTTTTATTTATTATATTTGTAAGTTATAAAGTTTTAAAGCCTAAAAGTTTTAGTCCTTGTTACAGGATTCTTCTCATTTTGAGGTATTAGTTCTAATAAACCAAACAAAGCTTTAGTTCAGCAAAGATTTTATGTAATAAGATAATCAGCAAGTTTAGTTATTGTTTTTATTCAAATAATAAAAAATATTCTCACACTAACAGTTAGAAAGGAGAAATTAAAATTTTCATTGGGTATTTTTATGTTTTCTGTCTTTCCTTTATTGTTTAAGATAACAATTATTCTAGGTGTTTAAAATTTTCATCTGTTGATAAAAAAGATAAATAGTATATTACATTACAAGTGTGGAAAATGACTAATTTCACACGAGTGGGAATATGGTAGCACGAGGCGTTAGTCGAGTGCGACAAACCCACCAGTGTAAGAAAGTCATTTTCACACGAGTACTGTACACTATTTTTCCTACGACCACAAATTATTCACCAAAAAAAAAAATTAAAGTTTGTCTTTCCAGAAAAAATAAAAAACAATTGAGAACTTTGCAACACTAGGGTGATTTTTACTTTGTAACACTAGTGTGATATGTACTTTTCCTCACTGCTATATTATACTGTTTTGACAATATTTTTACATCAAAAATCACCTACCTAGAAGCATTATTATAACTTTTATTATTTTGGAATTTAAACAGGCCCTCACTTATAAAAATTGTACGGTTTTCTGCTATTTTAAGGGTTTTTAAAAATTATTGATACTTACATATTTTAGACACTTTTCTAAATAAAATGTAAGTGGCGCATATCCAAAATATTCCGTTTTTAAAAAATATCAAAAATATCAGTTAACGAACTTACGGGACCGGGGAGTGAAAAGGGGTGCTGGGTGGGGTAAAATTGGTAAAACGAGATAATTAAACTGAACATCACATGTAAAATAAAGTAAAAATTACATTTTTTCTCATATTTTTAAGAAAAAATATAAAAAATTTGAAAATTGTAAATGCATAATCTAAAGTCCTAAAGAAAAAAACGTCCGTTATACCATGCAAAATATGGAAAGCGTTTGGCAACGTCGGAAGTGTCTGATTCTATTTATGAATGGACAAAAGAAAGTTGATTCATAAAGTGTGTATTAGCCTCAGGTTTAATTAAAGGATTAAAAAAAAGATTTAACTAGTTGCTTGAGTACACGAAGACAGAGAGAAAGGAATTTGATTTATGGGAGTTTTTTCTCTGGCGCTTTAGGTCGACCGGTCAAGCGGCAAGGCTGCCTCTATATGTGCTTGCTCAAAGGTAGGAGGAAGATTTTTAATTTGATCTCCTTACCTGACAACACTGTGCCACTGAGCGAGCAGCCAGTGAAAGTTGTTTTTGTGGTTATGTCTATTTTTGTATATGTTTTTATTTTTTCGGAAATTTTATTATTACTCTTTTTAATATTAGAAGAAAGCTTATACTGTGTAGTAACTTAATGTTAATAAGATGATTTTCGCTAATTTGGGTTCTACTGTTTAAGGTAAGTAAAAGTTTTTTTACTGTCACTACAATAAATATGTCACTTGCAAAACCAATAGCAGTTTTTAGAATGACATCATAATATATATCACACGAGTGTTGTAAAGTACATTGCAACACTAGTGCTGTAAAGTACTTTGCAACACTAGTGTGGTATAAGGTATTTTCTATGCACGAAACCAGTGTGCTATTTGCTATTTTCACAAGTGATCGTAGAAAAAGTATATTTATTTTACTAATTTAAAAAAGCTGACAAGTCAACAAAATGATAATAAGAAACACTAATGTTTAGAAAGGCCCTAAAAGAAGACATTTAAGAGAAAATTTTAGGCATTAACGATTTTTGTAAAACAAAGCCTGCAAAACAAAAGAAGTAATCAGATTATAACGATATGTTGGACCCTTCCAATCAAACGTTATTTGAACACTTCGAAGTTTAAAGAAGGAAACATATTTTTTTATAGGCAAATAAAATTTCTACTTCGGTAAAATAGCATTTTTCTTTCGGGTTTATATTTACTTTTGCAAATGTAAAATACGTTTTGAGAATTGAATATTTTTGTCTGTTTTCCATTTTTCTATAGGTTTCGTATCTTTTAAACTTTTGCGTAAATCTCGCATAGCATGTGTTGGTTGACGACTAAAATAAGCAACATATATACAAGATCAGTTACATCTGTTTTCTCTTGTGAGCACAAAACCCTAAAATTTATTTTGCATTAAATTAATCGTGCAATATAATAGTGTGACGTAAAATTTTAAATACATATAGGGGCCACTTTACGTCACTGGGCAAATATACCATATGGAACTATCTTCTTGGGACAATGAGACCGGTGAATCATCAAAACTAACTTCGCATTTTTTTAAACCAACTTAATTTATTGAACTAACTTAATTTGGTACGGGCATACCCCCACTCGGGGTAGCCTGTACGGGGGCTGAACTAAAACTTTAACTTAATACTTGACTTTACTAACTACTTCTTATCTGATCTAATCCCTTTTAATTTCTTTCTCTCTTCTTTAAATATCAAATTTTCCAGTGTTTGTTTTGCTTTTCTACGCTACCCAGTTTGTTTAATGTTTTTATTTTATTATTATAAGAGTAACCTAGAAAATTGTTTAATTTATACTTTTAAGACCTTGACACCTCACGTATATTTTTATGTAGCAAATTTCCCAATGTTAAGTAAACTAATTAAAATGTATATTTATTTTAAAATTCCCAAAAATGTATATTTTTAAAATTCCCAAAATGTATACATTTTTATACTAGGTGTTCACAATAGTCTAAGATCCGGCATTAAAAAAATATACCTTTATCTATTATTTGAATGAAATAATATTTTCTAGGCAGATTTTAATGTAGTAAATGCAAGTGAACAACATCTGCCAGCATAGGTCTGCTACAACTAATAAAAATTAAATAAATAATACTTAATTTATTTATAATTGTTACCTTTACATGTTAAGTGCATCAACCAAACTGAAAATGTTCTCATCTGGTTAGTTCTGGTTAGACTAACCAGAGCTAACCAAACTGAAAATGTTCTCATCTGGCTGCAGGTAAGTGTAGCAGTCATAGAGATGGGTGCTTACTACAGCAAGGTTTATAATATACTTTTAAGTACACGCAATTAACATGTGAAGGTATAGAAGGAACAGTTTAAAAATGTAAATTCGGTGGCTCTTTGATAAGAAAAAAATCCCAAAAAGTTTAAAGCAAATAAATCGGCATGCTTGTTATGGGATGGAAATTAATTTCTTTGGTCAAAATTTTGAAACTTACCAATCTAACTTAAAATGAGGTGCTTTTTACTGGAAAAATATTATAAATTATTACAAATGCTTTTTGGAAACCTAAAACCTATTATATGTTATTATAAATTTACACCCCACTTAACATTATTATTTTTTATTGTACAAAATAAACTAAAATGTCAGCTTGTTTGGTTAATTCGGTAGTATTCTAATCAGTAATCCGATGATTATTATCTCATATGATATACAGGGTACAACAATAGGTATGATTTTTTTTAATGGAATACCCTAAATATTATATCACCACCAAAAAAATCTTTTAAAATCCTTTAAAAAAATACTACATTTGATGTGTCTATCTCAATTAGTTTCGGAAATATGACCATCTAAATCTGAAAAATAATTTTAAATTATTCTTTGAACCGTAATAGAAATACATCTTCCCAACTTTTTTATTTTTTAACGTATAAAATAAATAAAAAACACTGTTTTGTTGGGTAGATTCTGTAGAATCCATATCTTTCATCAGAATGATTTTATCTTTTAGGATATACAGTGTAGGACAAAACATATTAAATTTTAAAATGGAAAACCTTGTAAATTATAAAAAGATCTTGTATCTGTCCCTACACTCAGAAGTAGCAAAAAGTAGGAAGGCAATTGTAAGTACAAAAACTGATAAAGAAAAAGGTAAAAAAATCTTTGACATAAGTAGCGAGACTTCGCGAGACTGCATCGGAAATACAACAATAGCTCTTATTATTTAAACTCTTTTGCTTTTTTAGTAAACAAGGGTAATAATAAACTAAGTAGATTAAATGTTGTATATTTATGTTTACTTAAAATACATTTTTAAGTTTCTTATTACCCCAATAGAAGTCCTCATATCCTTTTATAATTTTGCGTACATGTAGTTTGGAGTATCTACTTTGAAATACACAGCATAAGCCATTAAAATTTCAAAGTCGCTTTTTGGCCAAAATAATGGATTTCTATCCCATTGTGTATGAGCGCGTCGCTGTAAAGGGTAGCGGCGCCTTTGTATAAAATAGTCCGATTGCAGGCGGCCTTTTTTATGTTTTTTTGTATTATTTTCAAAGGGTACCGAATTTGCGCTTTTAAAATGTTCTTACTATAACAATTATTATAAATAAATTAGGTAATAATTAGTTAATTAATATTAATTGTGGACAGTGCCGTAGCGTTGATTAAAAGACCAAAAAAAGAAAAAAGTAGGTCCCTCTCTTATTCCCAATTTAACAGTTTTCTACCACTAATTTTTCCTTACACACATTTGGGGCCTTCTATAGCCCGGGGGCCCAGTATCATTGATACGGCGGTAGCTACGTCCCTGATTATAGCAAACTTATGCTGGCAGAGGTTGTTCACTTGCATTCACTACATTAAAATCTGCCTAGAAAATATTATTTTATTTAATTAACAGATGAGGGTTAATTTTTTAATGCCGGATCTTAGACTATAATGGTTATTATAAAAACAATCTAAAGCAAGTAAACATAAATTAACCTAATTATTAAAATAATTAAAAGGTTCTAGGGTTTGGCTGATTTAATTTTTATTTATAGGCACTGAATAAACGGCTGTCAGCGGTTTTGCTCAATTATAAGAAGAAAACGAAGAAGTCTGGCAGTTTTTTATATCTACGTATATGAAAACCGCCGAATTTCTTTTTTAATGTGGTACTACCGGCTGTTTTTACTTATTTTATGGATAGAAGCCGCCATCAGGCAGTTTTGCTTATAAAAACTATTGAAAACCACCGAATGATAGTTAAAGAATTTTAATAACTATTTGCTTTATTGTTTATTACTATTTTTATTATTGATCAACAAACAAAAATAAAACTGGGAGACACGTTTGGCACCTACGAAGATTTAGTCGAAGCGCTTCATAAGTTAAAAAATATGTATGTACATCTATAGGAAAAGGAAAGCCAGAAGTAATTTAGCGTCAAGAAAAAAAACTGATCGTTTCATAGAACTTAAATTAAAGTAGTACCAATTAAAGTATGCATGTATTAAGGGTGGAACAAACTTAAAATTTTTTAGGAAGAGGAAAAAAAGTTGCAAGATAATACGGCCTATTTATTTAATCATATTATAAAAGTTTAAAAAATGTATTAAATTTCTCTCATAGCTAAAGGGTTACGAATGTTGACCCGTAAGCCACAGGTTCCGAGTTCGATTCCATATAGGTAAATAACTCTTTTTTTCTTGATAACTTTTAATACATTTTTTCTAATTTTTATTTTTTTATTGTTAATAATTTAATTTTTAGACAAATAATTTTTTGCCCTTTAAGAATTTTAGGTTTATCTATATGCTGACTTTAATGCTGATCTATGACAACCTGATAAATTATTTCTTCGCCTTTCCTGCCTTTTAGGTTTATTATTGGGTCCATGTGACAAAATAGTTTTTATTGTGTCATTTTTAATTATAGGCGCTTAATAAAGTGACAATCCAGCCACGAAAAGTTAGGATAAATACAATATGTAGTGGTTTTATTTGCCTGTCCTCATCCCGCTATACTACTCCATTTTGTTTTTCCAAAAGAAGTTATTAACTAAACTACAATATTAAATAATAAAACCACAAAAAAACCTAAAAATATATAGTTATTAAGATTAGATCAACTTTAACTATTTTTACGCGGTTTTTAATTCTTTTTATAAGCAAAATCGCCGGACGGCGGCTTCTATCGATAAAACCAGTAGAAACCGCCAGTAATAACAAATTATTTGTACCTTTTGGCGGTTTTTATATAAGGCGGTTTTTCTCTTATAATTGAGCAAAACCGCCGGCAGTCGTTTAGCCATTGCCATACATTTAAGTTATAATTTTATTGTTTTATATAAAATATATTTGATAAAACACTATAATAAGTATTTTTTTAATAACCTTTCTATGTATGAACAGCAAAAAATTACCTTAAATTTACTAAAAATAAACACACCTGCCTTGTATGTATGCAGATAATAATATTGTGAACACCTAGTATAAAAAAGTATACATTTTGGGAATTTTAAAAATATACATTTTTGGGAATTTTAAAATAAGTATACATTTTAATTAGTTTACTTAACATTGGGAATTTTGCTAAATAGAGATATACGTGAGGTGTCAAGGTTTTAAAAGTATAAATTAAAAAATTTTCTAGGTTACTCTTATAATAATAAAATAAAAAACATTAAACAAACTGGGTCGCGTAGAAATGCAAAACAAACACTGGAAAATTAAATATTTAAAGAGGAGAAAGAAATTAAAAAAGATATTAGATAAGAAGTTGTTAGTGAAGTCAAGTATAAAGTTAAAGTTTTAGTTAAGCCCCGTACGGGCTACCCCTAGTGGGGGGTATGCCCGTACTAAATTAAGTTAGTTAATAAAATGGAAAGTTAGTTTTGTGTCCACTGGTGTCATTGTCCCAAGAAGATAGTTCCATATGGTACATTGGTCCAAGTGACGTAAAGAAGCCCTTATGTATATTCAAAATATACGTCACAATATTTTATAATAAAATCTAGAAGAGGAAAGTAAATACAAAGTTTATACTTCAACTACTTACTACACAACTTTTGCAAAAAGCAAAGGACATTAGAGTGCTCGCTAGGGGTAATTACCAAATTTTATCGAGTTCTAAGTAAAAGTTTTTAAACTTTTTCGCTTAAATTTTTGTAAAATACTGTTAAAAATTTTAAACTGATAGAGGCATTAGGAAACTATGTTTGCAAAATAACTACAGTTAATTTAAGCTAACATTTTTTTAATGGCGTATCTGAATCCGGCAATAAAAAAACACAAAAATAACTTAAATCAGCTTGTATTTTTTATGCAGCTTGTAGCTTTTATTGTCTAAAAAAGTAATATTTTTTTATAAAATAGTTTGGTCAAACACTAAACCTTTACAGTTAATGCAAATATGGGCAGCAAAAAATATATTAATATATTTAAGCGGTGAAATCAATGCAACAAATTTTAAAAGATATTTACATTTTTAACCATTCTTTAGTACTGTCCTTAATTCTAAAGCTACCAACATAAATCTAAAAACAGAAATTTATTTATATACGAATATCCGCATTACCAACCTAAAAATGTCAGCTTAAATAGACTATATATAGACTTATTTTGATTATACACAAGTCTTTTTATTTTAGGTGTAATGGCTTTTCTGATGCCATAATAAACGTTTTAATATTTTATTATAGGTGAAACAGAAAGACTTTTGATAAAAGTAATAGCAAAACACACAGCTATTTACGCACAATAAATAACATTAAATTTGTATCCATTTCAACAAGATCGTTTATTAGGTAAGGTTGCCTCATTACGTCACATATGTACCGCACTGCTGGTTCCTTATTGGCGCCAACATAGCAAACAAGGATGTCTAGACGGATAATGCTATGAGGGCGAAGAGCGCGATATACAATATTTAAAAATCAGCTAGAATAATCAATAATTTATTAATAGGAAATAAAGAAGTTACGGTAATAACTGGAATTAACAGTATTTAAAAGTATTTCTTTATTATTGACAAAAAACACAAACTACACTGTTAAAAACTTCATTAAATAATGAGCAAAATACATATGTGACGTATGGTCCGCCATGTTGCAAGGCATACGAGGCAACCTTACCTATTAAACGATCTTGCCATTTCAATGGTGAAACATTTCCGATCACCTGTTTTCTTAGTTTGCGCCGTTTACCACCAGAGGTTTCATTGATCTTTGAATTCGCCAATAAATGTAAAAAAATAACGTTTTGTTTGTATTTTATATGCTACGTCGACGTAGGCACAGACAAAAAAACAAAAACAGGACGACTAACGACTGGCAGAAAACGCAATGAAGCTGTGTTCAAAAGTGCAGCGTTGTTTGAAAAAGGTATATTTGGCTGAGAGGACGATTTGACCGAGGTGAATTAAAAGATCCGGTACCTTGACCTCTTCCAAACAATAGTGAAAAATCTTTTCTACTAAGAATTTTGAGAACGTTTCCAAGGAGTACTGCGATCACTAAAGTCTCTAGAGAGGTCGACACATTTTTTCTCCTCCGATTGTAAAGAATACATTTATTTTTTTTTTTTATATTATTTTAAAACAGGGAAAAATAATTATTTGTATTGTTTAAACAATATACAGAGTGTCTACGTAAGTTGTTCTTTATAAAAAGTTCTGCATGGTCCATAATCTAAAATGCAATCATAAAATATTAAATTGTGTCAGTCATGGACGAGGTTTGGCCAAAAAGTAATTTTTGTTTGGTAAAGTACCTGCATTTTTGCTAATATCGCAAATTGTTATGAAGAAAAGCTGTTAAGAATTAAAAATTACTTTTAAATATGAAATTTTGTTCCTTCCCAAAAAAATAATATTTTTTTCTACGAAAATCGAGAAAATATAAGTTTGTACATTGGTGCACTATATTTCATGATTATAAATGTCAGAGGACAGTTTATATATATATATATATATATATATATATATATATATATATATATATATATATATATATATATATATATATATATATAATGAAGAAAATTGCATATTTAAAAGTAATTTTTAATTCTAAACATCTTTTCTTTATAACAATTTGCAATATTAGCAAAAATACAAGTACCTTACTTTTAAGCAAAAATTACATTTTGACCAAACCTCGTACATGACTGAAACAATTTAATATCTGATGATTGCATTTTGGGTTTTGGATCATGCACAACTTTTTATAAAGAATAACTTTTTTCGTAAAATTAATAATAAAAAGTTTTCCATATGCCGCCAACTTACGTAGACACACTGTATATGTTATTTGCACAAGGTATCCAAAAACTCTCCCGACATACTTTAAGGAAGTGATTCTTCATTAAAAAATAACAATATATTTTGCTTTTCGTCCATATTGCTTAAACGATTGGTTGGCTACGTGTATCTGTCGCAACCTGTTTAAAATATTTGTCAGACACGTATCGCCTATGACTTGACAATATTTTCTTGGAACGATATTGCCTTTCTGCGTTTTTATTATTCAAAGTCATATTTTCGCGATGTTAAACCACCCTATATATCCTACAGCGATTTTTTTTATAGCTTCTAGTATTTTGGACAAAGCAATAATTTAAATAAAGAATAACTTCTTTTTAAAATTATAAAAATAAAAAAAATAACTATAGTCGGAATCGCTCTTATCGTGCGGGTCCAAAGGTCATTATGCATATGAATCAAATTAAAAAAACAGTGGCTACTAAAATGTTATTTACTTGAAAACTTGACATTTTGACTTTGACATATTAAGACGTGTTTATATATAAGCGTATATGCGTTTGCGTAAAGCTTAACTCGACCTTTGATTCGTATATATCTGGTAGCAACGGGAATAGTTTTGGGCTATAATTTCTTTAATTTTCGATTTATAAATAATAAAATTTGGGATTGTTGGTAAGTTATATAATTTCCAGTTTAACCAAAAATAAAAATAATAATATATATATATTTTTTCTTGATAAACTGTAGATTTTTTACATATTTGGAAACTCGAAGTTACTTTACAAGTTTAACTTTTTAACTTGTCAATAAGATAACTACTTAGGCATATAATATGATTGAACCAGCAGTAGTAAACGGGTGCAAGGCTTTGAAAAGCTCTTTTTTATACAGTGGTCTAAAATAAAACTCTGGTTCTACAAGATACGCCATTATATTAATGATGGAAAAAATTGTGTTTGTACTGTTCCCACTGCACGCTTAACCTTACACATAAAACTGTGGTAAAGGTAAAAAAGAGGCTAAATATTTTAAAAAATAAGGATAATAAAAAAAAGCGTTGATTAAAAAGTTCTATAACAACAAACGGAACATCATATGCTGATATATTTGACCTTAAAACTGACATTGATAGATATTTTAAGATTAAATAGAAATTTTTAAATGGAAACCCACATTTTTTAGTGCTGAAGTAATAGACAATAAAGTTCTCCATATAGTTCTAATAGGTTAAGCCACAAAAGTCATCGAGTTTTTATTTGGTGGTCAAATATAAGTACCTCTAAAAGTCAATTTGACGTTAGAAGTTATATTTATACATAAATAATATTTTACTTAGATTTACTTTAGGATATCCAATTTCATACACTTTTTTTATCTAAAACTTTTTTATGGTTCATACTTTTTGAGACATTTGGTCGTTTTAACAATTTTGGAATACTTTTTATATTTATATACTTAAAAACTCTCCAAATAAAAGAACATTGCATTTTTTTATTTGATTACAGCAAAATACTACACAAAATAAAATACCATCGTTGATATGATAAGAACAATTATTATTTCAAAAATTCAAATAAAGGGTCATCTATAAATATACTATAAGAAATAACTAAAGTATTTGATATTAGTTTAAGAATGGTGCAAAAGGTGGTACATGAAAAAAGGACAATCTTATTTCTAATAGAAAAAAAATGCAAACGAAAGAAGTCAAAGACTAAAGATTAAAGTGAATCTGTGAAAATAAAGGTAATTAATAAATACTATTTATAAATTATATAAGCTAAACACAAATATACCACACATTAGTGGATGTGTAAAAATATTGGAAGGAATACTGATTTATAAACTTTATAGACAAAAATGAGAACAAATTTTAAGACTAATCAATCATCATCAATAATGGGATCAAAAAACTGTTTGTCATCTTCCGAGTCATCCTTAAATGGTGTGATGATTAGTGGATCTATTCGAACATCAGTATTTGTTCCCTCTCCCACCAGATTTTGATTATTTTTCCAGTATGTTCCACTGATTTCCGCCAATATTCTTCTGTGATGTGGTCTAGTGCCTCTTTCCAAACGAATTTAACCTAATCAAATTTAAACCCAGCGCCCACATGCTTCTCATAATAGGATTTTGATCCTGCCCATATAAGTTCTATTGCGTGTGCCAGAACACCATGGCCCCATTTACGCACTATCTGATCAACTGCATAAACATTTGTTTTTTAGGGATTTTGCCATTAAAAGAAGTTCAGATTTTAGCAAATTATTATATGGTAAGGGATTTTGATTTTCGTTAATTAACCAATCATAAATTTCCCATTTTGACCTACTTGCATTTAGTTGCTTATTTAAAATTCTTAAATGGTAAGGGGCATTGTCCAATACATAAATTAAAGAAGGATCTTGTAAATTGGGTAAAAACTGTTTTTTAACCATTTTTCAAGCAATTCACAATTCATATTGTCATGATAGTCCAAAGTTTTAGATTTTGAAGAAAAAATTAAACTAGCACCTGAAACAAATTCTGTTGAAGACCCGGCATGTAGGACAATAAATTGGTTTCCCTAGCCACATCCTTTTTTCTTATAACGCTGTTAACAGAATCATCTTGCCAAGATTTTGCCACTTTAAAAATATACAGGTTTCATCGAAAAATACCACTTCTCTTAATTTTAAGATATCATTTTCCGTATAATTTCTTAAAAACTTAACACGTTGGCTCACAATATTTGGTAGTTCACATAAATATCTTCTATTTGAGTCTAGTGAGTGAAAACCTAAACTTTTAACTAATTTTGATAAAGCGCCACGTCCAATGTCTAAAATAGAACGTTTCTTTAAATCCTCCTTTAAAACCGCAAGTGTTATATTTATGTTTATAAATAGCATTTCT
>JACEGR010008430.1:0-37099 GCA_014170235.1 Listronotus bonariensis | reverse complement strand
TTGGTTTAAAGTTATTAATTAATTTACTGCGACCAATTTTAATATTTCACAATTAAAATAACCTTTTCTGTGTCATACATCTGCTTCGTATAAAAGAACTATTTTACAGATAGGTACAAAGTAGGTCCCATTGTGAACTAAAAATCCTTTCAACCGCAAAACAAGTTACCGTACTTCAAACCTACGTTTAATCTGTCAAGAATCTTCAAGAACTATTTTGATGAATGACTGACAAGCTAATAAATACAATAGCGAAAAAGCCGATTTGCTTCCAGCTTGTCTTATGACCTTAAGCGATCAATTTATCAACTAACTGTAAAACACGAAGTTGCCTCAGCTTAGACACCTGATTGTTTGTAGCTGTTCTGTAATAAAGCCGTTTTAATAAATTTCATCAAGTGAAGTGATGTAAATATTAATCGTTTGTAACTTGAGTGTTTATGTTTACTCGGTCGGTTAGTTATTGTATAAGGTTAATTGAAAGGGTTATATCAATATAAATTAACTTTTTGCACTTTATTACAAAATAATGGATCACGACGTCTATTACTTTCACTTTTTGTTGAATGGCAGATATTGGAATCTAATGCTATAATTTTTGAGATGGATTAAAAATTTCATAAGACTTTGTCAAAACCATTAAAATTAATTAAATAAATTACTTTTAATTTTAGCAATTCCGATTGAGGAGCGTTTATTAAAAAAGGGACATATCTAGTAACAATTATGTTTAGGTTTTAAACTCTTAAAGGTATAATTCAAAAATGTTAATTTTAAATTGTGGGCCTCGGAATATATCTCATCTTATTTTAACCTATTTTTGATATGAAAAATTAAGAATCATTTTGGAAATATCCACTTTTGTTTAATGGCGCCATATTGTAGTAAATGTGCAATGGAGGTTTAATTAAGGAATTAAAAAAATAATAACCAACTAGAACTAACCATGACTTTCCATCTATGCTCTGCCTTCGGTTTTCGGTGTTTTGTTACTTGATATTACACGAATATCTTCTACCGAAGACAAAGTATAGGTAAAGAACCATGGTTAGTTCTGATTAGTTTTTTTATTTTTTAATTCCCTAATTAAACCTGCAACTAATACACACTTAATTTATTATTTCGTGGATTTTATTTGACCACGCGCATGTGAAAGCCAAGGAGTCAGAATATATAATGATTTCTAGCCGCGAGGAACCTATATCATATCAACTTTACATGAAAATTATCGAACTCAGTCTGTCAAAAGCTTAATACACAGGAGACTGCAGTTACCGCTTATGGACAATGCACGACAACATATTGCTCGTCCAACCACAAAATGTTCATATTCTTTCTTGGCCTCAACGTTCTCCCGATCCGTCCCCCATCGAACAAGTGTGGGACATGGTTGGGAAAAGCCTCAGTAGATTTTCTCTAATCAACTAGGAACCTTAGCGGAGTTAAGAAATGAAATACATGTTGCGTGGGACTAAATTCTCCAAGAAGAATTCGATTTTTTAATTATAATCATGTCTGGAGGCACTGCTGAGTGTGTAAATTCTCCCGGTAGTTATATCCATTATTAAAACTTTATGAGCTTTCCGTTTGTTGCTTTATCGCTTAAAGTAAATATATTGTACATAAAATAGCAATATTTGGTCAAGTTTAATACAATATTTCTAAATGTTGCGATTTTTTTGGTAAGTATAGTACATTTTTAAACCGCGATTTAATTGTGAATAAAAAGATAATAATCTACAAAAATCACTTTTCAAGCTTTTTCATTTGATTAATTGTGTATAACAAAAAAATTAAACAAAGATCGTCAACCACTTAACTTTTGTTATTATCCCATTGTATGTTTATTAGTTACACCGTGACGTATCCAGCTAAACACAAAGAAACAAATAATTACATTAAACAAACATAAAAGTTATTCGAGTAAAAGTAAGAGGACAAATAATACTTTTCGTGTACAACGAAAGTAACAATCGAATACGATCGAGGTCGTCTACGCATGCAAGAGAATGTAAAAGTATTTCGTACTTCCTTATTTACGCGGACGAATTTTTGCGGAATTTTTGCAATGTCACGTTCTCATTGTTTTTAAAGGCAATTACCCGTCATATTTTTCATGACCATTGCTTAATTAGTAGCAAATACGCATTCGTATTTAAGGTTATTGTACTTTTATTTACGCATTTTCTCTAATTTTTGGTAATTTAGTATTGAAGAAAATAGGCAATAAACTGAATTAATTAAAGAAAAAGAAAAGGTCACATATTATTTCATTATTTTTATTTTTATTTAATTTAAAATTTCTTTTATCCATATAAAAGGAAGGGACCTGCGTGGTGTAGTAGAACGAACTTCTCGCCCAACCAACCAAGGTTTAGTACCTCGCATCTAACATAGGAAATCACTCGTCGTCTTAGGCATAGTCCAGACCTACATACATTACCCGCCAATAAATGTTTAAAAACATTTGCTCCCAAACAAAACACTTAAACATTCGGGTAGGTATTTTCTTTTGATAATTACTTAGTTTAGGCATGGGTTGCAATTAAACCCGGACCAAAGAAAAAATATGTCGGTGAGCAGTGAGGCAGTGGCGGGCATTTATGCTGAATACATATAGTTTTCGTCAAAGAAAATGAAACAAAAACGTTGATGGGTACGTGAACTCATGCAAAACGGCATAGAACATTTTTCAAACTTACTAAGATTCCTTAAATTGAATGATGAAGCTGGATTTAGTGCTTGAACCTTTTTTCATGTATATACCTTTTTTGCAAGTATTTCATAGGCATCCACTTCTTTATTACGGTTTTTATAGTCCACACACTGTACTTCCCATAAGCTAAGTAGACTGTGTAAGGCTGTGTTTATGTTGGACCGATTTTGGGCGAGGATAGCAGCGCGACTTGACCGAAATAGCCTTATATTACTGGTAACATAAAGGTGATTTTGTCGAGCCGCGCTGCTAATCTCGTTCCTCGGCGCTCCAATACAAACACATCCAAAAGTCTTTAATAAAAGAAAGGGTTTTTCTTTGTTTCATATTTTAATAGGCTGTTTGTATATGTCGCTGGCAAAATGGCTATTTTAGGCAAATGGCTCCTGCCTAGGCAAATGCCTTCTACCTGGGCAAATGGTGTATTATCATTTTTAAATGCCATTTACCTAGTTAAATAGTATTTGATTCTATTTGCCTCTAGCAATTTTTGGGCAAATGGAAATAGAAATATTAAATATTTGTATAACCAGACGGTCATGCAAAACTGTCACATCAGGGGGGTCATGATTAGTTCTGGTTAGTTAAATCTTTTTTTTTGTTATTTCTCGATAAAGCAAATTTAAAAAAACTAACCAAAACTATCCATGACCGCCCCAATGTGATTTTTCTTGACCGCTTTAAGCAAATCAAATTACAGGTGTTTTTGCTTTTTACTGTAGTGTGCAAAACACACTGTGCGCTAAAATGATCATTTGCCTGCGACATATACACAACATTGCATAATAAACCAACGCAACGGATAGTGGGCAGTGTGCATACAGTGCGTGCATTTCTTTAATGTCTCTTCGCTTTTTCTGGGCGAAATAATTTAAAAAAAAACTGAAACTTTGGGAAATAAAATTAATGCATAAACACTACATCTGGGAGTGACATTAATAGATGGAAAAATTCAAGATTGCTGCTAAGGGTTATATTAAAAAAAAAAGTAGAGGTCCTGACTCCATATCTCTAAAATATAAAGTAAATAACCAAACTCACTGCAAAATGGCGAATTTTTAATAATTACCAAAATTCCAGTATCACCAATATTACCATGGGCCTTGATTTTTTAAAGTCAGTATAATAAATGAAGAAGGCCCAATCATCTTACCATTAAATAGTTTTACAAAATTAAGATAATGAAAGAATTTTTATTTTTATACTTATCAAAACTTTGTAGACCAAATCTTAGTAGGTACATAACGGATTGTTTGGTTTAAAAATGAATAATGCTAAGAAACAAGCCCAAAATGCTAACCAGAGAACATTAAGAGTAAACAAAACAAACATAAATCAATATAATTTGTTACCGAGAATTTGATATTTACTGACCTAACTCATATTTTACAAGTCAAATTAGTAAAATTATACTTTCAAATTTTATCCATGTTTAGGGATTTTAAAAATATACCATTTTTCTTTTACTCGAATACTAAAGACAACTTTGATCTTTTAAACTTTATTATATCGTTTTTTATATATATATTTTTGTCTAATCTTTATACCTCTTTAGTTTTTCACTGAATTTTTGATTTTTTAAATTATTTGAAATGCCCCTTGGTTCCGTTTATTGGAAAACATATTTGTTATAAAAGAACAAAAACTTATATATGATTTAATAAAAGCTTATCGAGAATTAATTGATTTCACTGACATAACTAAAGGCTGTAATACGTTAATAAAGGATTTTTAGGGCAGATTTCCGAAAACTATAAAAAATAGAGGATTTATTTATCAATTTCGTATACAGCTATATATGTATATGTATATTTTTTTATTTTAAAGATGTCAAGGTGTTAAACATGTGGGTTCGCTTTGCAAAAATCAAAAATCCCCTATCTCAAATTATTATTATTAGTATGTATAAAAAAATATTAGGAATGTGAAAAAAACATAAATATGGTAGACCAGTGTCGTAGCCTTTAAAAGAGGTAAAAAGTGAAATAAAATATTATAGTAGGATAAAAACCATTAAAAAAATAAGAAAATATAATAAAAATTAAGGGAAAAATAAATTATGGTTATTATGATAGTAAGGTTTAACTTGATATGCGCATTAAAAATATTTTTAAAAATTTTGAGAACGATTTAAAAAATCATCGATAGTGTCACATCACAAATTTGAGGCATATTGTAAAAATGTTTCTTTATAGAAAGGAGTGCATTAAAAAAAATGATTTTTGACAAGTCCGAGCAATATTTAAAAAAGAAGAGAAAGAGATTTATTAAAAGTATTTAGTGTCAGACACTGGCAGCGGTTGCGAAGTTATAACTTTACGCACCCACTTGTTTTTCTTATTTTTGATCGTAAATTGACAAAAATATCAGTCGCTGTTGGTTAGTTTTTTAGTTTCCCAATTAATATTCGGATTTTTATTTTCTTTTAAGGTATACAAGGTACAAAAAAGTATGAATTTTTAAAACGAAACACCATGCTTATTGTATTACTATAAAAAATATATTTTAATGTTTTAAGCAAGTACCAAATAAAAAAAAGTTAAACAAAGTTGTAACTCACAAATAACTTGCCAAATATTTTAATTTATAATTTAGCCGGTTTCCAAAAGACAAATTGTATACCTAATATTATTGTATTAATTTTAATATATCTTAATGTCAAAGACATTTCAGAATCTCCTAAAAAAACATAAAAATTTTAAAATTTAAAACCTAATAATAGTTAATTTTTATTTTTATTATTTGTATTCAATTTATTTTGACAACGGTGGCAGATTTGCCACCGAAACGTCGATTTTAAAGTATCTATTTTACTTGTTTTAATTTTTTTGGTTTTTTAGTACTTATAATTTAATTTTTGGCGAGTACCTAACTAATTACCATTCATTAAATGAATCCGCCGAACTACAGAACATATCTAAAAAATAATTTCAAATATGGTAATAAAAATCTGATTTCAGATTTGAAACCTACAGAATTAAGAAAACAAATTAGTTTTTTATTTTATTTAAACGATAGTAAACGCTGAAGATTTTTTATAATAAAAGCGAAAATAAGCAGTATTTTTTATTTAAGTTTGTAATTCAAGTTAATTCAGGAGGATAAATCAGTTGTCTATTATTTTTGTAACTGTTTTTACCGGAAATGCACGCATTGCAGCAAACCGGACTCCATGGTGTGCCTACTAATTACCTTGTCTTGTTCTCCGCTTCCATTTAACCTTTTTCCATCAACCAATTTTCCATGCAACAATAGGTCTACGTCTAGTAATTACGTCGTGTATATTATATGAAACAATACAATAAAGAATTATGGAGGAAAGGCAATAAAAATAGGTTGAACATTATAATTCTATAATTATAACTTTCGGATTCTCCTTCCTTTGCATGTAATAGACATTGTTTAAGGATGGTCGCCCATTGTTTTAAAAAAACTTTTTGTGAATATGGTAATTTTATGCGTTTGTTTTTATTTTTACTAATGTTAGGAGAACAACAGTTTGGAAACAAAGGAGTAGGTGTCAAGAATAGACACTTAAACTTTGACCTACATAACCAATTTAATCAAATATTATTAATTAATAATTATGTGACCAAACTTGCTGTTAATTTTTTTAAATACTTATAATCAAAAGTAAACGACAATTAATGTACTTCTTATTTTTATTTTTTTATTATTTTTGTTTATCAGATGTCACTACAGGTTGGTACTCCTCCCATTTTCCTTGGTTTTTGCTTTATTACAAACTCTAAATCACTTTCAGTTTTACCAGAAGTAACAACTTCCTTGCTTTAAATAAAAGTTTAATTTTGTCCTCTGTTAAAATTATTCATTAAAATCCCTTATTAAATAATGTATCGCAGCCCAGTAGTAGTGTAGAGATTTTTTAAATAAGTTACATACATTTTTTAATTTACATTTTTATTTCGAGTGAAGAATTTTTTAATATTCTAAACTAAAATTATTTTCTAATGACACATGGGGTTAAGCATATTGTTAATTTTTAAGATCGTGGCCATAGATTATCTCTTTTTCCGACACGAATCACGAATTTGTAAGCATGTATGTACATATTAGCATGGTTCATTTTCTTAAAGTTTTTATTTTATTTATTTATTTTCTTGGTGTTTAAGGAAAATAAATACTCTACGTGTAGAAAGAAACATTTTCACCAAGTTTGAGCTCTTAAAAATTAATTTTAGGTACTTACCATTTAAATTTTGAATTTTCCCATTTAAAATCTACGTATTTTTTTATTTTCAACTTTCTAGTCCTTAGCAACTTTTTACTATATTGTGAATTGTTTTAATGAAGTTTATAGCATATTTCACGCTCTTTGAAATTGCTTTAGTGTTTTTTATGTAACTCAAATTGATTCGCCGGCAGGGTAGCAGTCGTCAAATTACAACTTTTAGAATAAATTGTTTTTTTTATTATTCTAGCAGGCTAAAAAAAAGAAAAAAAAAAGGCTTGACTCATAAAAATCGTTGTTTCAGCGACCGGCTTATCTGCGACCGATTATAAAAATCGGCGCTTAAGCGACCAAATTTTTCAAATCCTTACTTTTCTACTTGGTGGGTCTAAAATACATTAAATTTAAGACCGACTAAGACTGTTGCCAAAATGTAAGTGAACTTTTAGAAATATTTCTTAAAATTAGAAAAGGGTACTAAGGGTAGGTACTTAATTAAACCCAAGACGAATACACACAAAGATATATTGCAATCCGTATATCCTTGTATTTTATATTTACGTAAATTTGTAGGCCTTTATATGCAATAAATAAATAATATTTTAAATGTATCTAAATTTTTTTACAAAAGTTTATGTACAACTTGGCAACAATGCTTATGCCCTATTGGGGTTCACTCTTATTTCAATCCATAGGTCGCGTATAGGTCGGTTTTATTGCTATTTATTGATCGGTCGCAGATGAGTCGGTTGCAGATAGCCATTTCCTAAGCAACATTTAACGAATTTACAGCTATTTTTACGGCTCAAAACGTATTAAATTGATAAGCATGCTATTTAAATAAACTGCAATAAGCATAAGAAATTTGAAAAGGAAAACAATTTTTACGAGCACTTTAGATAGAAAACTCCAAACCTAAATTTAAGGTTTTTAGAATTAATATTAAGAATTTAAACTTGTTAGTGAATTTTTCTTTTCACATGTAGATTAAAACGTTGGTGAAGCACCGGGAAAAAAAAATTGCGGAAATGAATCACCCTATAGTATGTCTCTACACTACACTTTTTATGTTAAAATTTAAAATTTTATATATTACAATTATTTGCAATTATTAAGATATAAAATCATTGTGTACATTTCCTATAAAAATATACAAATATAAAAATAATCAAATTTTAAAAAATAAATAACTAAATTCGCCACAAAAATATGTTAACAGAGAGAAAAAGAATTAATTCAATAAGTTCAAGGCTTGTTTTTTTTTTAACGTCTCCAGGTTATATTTGCAAGTAAAATTAGTCAAATTATACTTACAAATAATGCCCTTTCTTTTCATGTTTAAATATTTACCATTTCCCCGATTACACATTTTCTACAAACAGTCCATAACAGAAAATCACTGTTTAAACATAGAAACCGATTATAATAACAAACTTGACGTGCACATGTAAAAATCAAATAAACAGAAACTATGAAGAGAACCTATTAAAAGCCCATTGAACGCCAATTTTAGGTCATAAAAATGATCCGATGAAAAGTATTAAATTGAAAACCGAATTTTATAAAACTAATACATACATTTTAGTAAACGTATAAAAAGTGAATAATTATAATAAGTTAAGTAATTGTATATAATATACCTCTTTTAGATTTTGCATAATAATAAATATATTTTTTTAAAAAGTTTTAAATTCTTTGGCATAAAGGCTCCTTAATGGCAAGGAAAACAAATACATAACCTGGTAGAAACGACTACCTACTTAACCTAACGGTGCTCTGGCTGGTTGTTTTGGAATTGCTTGGCGAGATGGCTCTGGCCGTCTAAATTTACCTCCTTGGTTTCAACAGGGATTATGTTTAGGCGACCATAAACATAGTCGAGTTGTCAGCATTCTACAGCGGTTGTGATGATTCCCAATAAGAATGAAACACGTGTCGCCGACTTCATTGCGACCCGGGGTTATCCATTTATTTGGAAACTCCGTAATTTTAAAGTAACCAGCCAAGTAGTCGTTTCTACCAGGTTATGTATTTGTTTTTTTGTCATTAAGGAGACTTTATGCCAAAGAATTCAAAACTTTTTTTTATTTGTTTATTCTAAGGCTAAAGAACATTACTTCTTTATAAATATATTTTATGTATAATATCCTATACCTTGGTCTAATTATTTTTAATATGTTTTAAGTTTAATTTTAAAAATAATGTTACCAATACATAACCATCAATTTTTTCTAAACAAGAGCTTTTAATAGGTATCGGGGAAGGGTTCTTCGCAGTAAAGAACCTCTTTAGTGAACTGGATTTTGTTTTTACTAATAATAAATAGTGGGTGCTCAAAGATAAACGTTAAAAGTTTTTTTTTGTTTTCAGATCTCGCAAAAGAAGGCCAAGTAGTAGCCAAGATGATGGCCTTCATTCTAAGACAGCCATGGATGAATGTAGTGCAGCCTTAGTCCTTATGAGTCTTTCGTGTTCACCCCAAAATGGTAAGTTACTTAGTTTTTCTTTTATTGTATCTATAAAAATAAAATTAAATCTGTAAACATTGAGTAGGGCACATCGTAACAATCAAATGCGATTGAACGGATCGCACTGAACCTAACGTGCCCATCGTCCTAGATTTTATCGGATGCATATAATCTGGTCTTAAATCCTTTTAAATGTGACAAAGAAAAATATATTTAATGGCAAAGAAGGCAAACAAATAAAAATAAACTTTTTACCCTACTCTTGAAGTATTTTTTAATACATTTTATTTAATTAAAAAAAAAAGTCAAAATAATAACGGAAACCACAAAAGAAATACTATCACGATATTTTAGAAATATTTAAGGTTATTTTATTTCCCACTATTTCTTTTCTACAATTATCACCTATTTTACTTAACTGCATGATTAAGTTTTATTCGATCGGTTGATTTGAATTCACTATCATCAGTTTTAGGCGTTCAACCAAATGTAGCCGCGGTAATAATTGGTTACAACTTTGACGTATAATACATTGTTTAAACGTCAACATAACCAATTGGTAAATACCGTTTTAGAATTGATTCTTCGCCTAAAATTGATGTATAACGATGTAGGGTCCGCGCGTTTAGTAAAGAGGCCACCGACGTCATCATTTTCTGCGCAAAATCTCCTCTTATTCCCTCATCCCGTATTTAAAATGTTATTTATTTTTTAAATCAAATCTTTAAAATGCCTACTTTCTAGGTAACGATACAAAGCCCTCGAAACCGCGATTGAAAGAGAGTTACAGAAGATTTCGCGTAGATAATGATGACGTCGGTGGCCTCTTTACTAAACGCGCGGACTTTACACGTACTCATTTAATATCTTGACAATGTATTGTAGTTTTGTATTAAAACCAAATTTATGACGTTACTGTATGTCCGATTATAACATTAAGCAGAAGAATTTAACCATGTTTCGTTTAAAATGATCCATTTTATAATATTATGCTCGTGGGTGTTAAACAACAGATTTATCTTAAATAATTATCTTATTTTTAAGGCGTTTCGGAAACATCTAAGACACAACATCTTTAAACTAGCCTAGTTTTATTATTATTGTTTTTATCTCGTTAAGTCTAAGTGGTGCATATTACCGCATACTTTTACGTTTTTAATGAACAGAATATATGGCTGTAAATATTTTCAATATGTTTTATTTTTTTATTTATTTATTATTACAATTGAAAAAACAGTTTCTAGTTTCTTTTTCATATTAGAAGTAACAGAAAACAATGTCACCCAACGACGTATGGACCCAGCGATTCATTCATAATTTTATGATAAACATTAAGCCAACAATCCTAATAGGCAAAGAAGGGTGAAGCAAGCGAGAAATGAAAATGGCGGACTTACTTTTTGACATTGGTCGATAGTATTCACCCAACGACGTTGGTATCTATTTACCTGTGAAAAGTGAGGTGCGGAAATGAATAGTCTACCCTTCTACAAACAAAGTACTGCCTACCCATATTGTCTTTAAAAACACTTTCTAATCACCAACAAACACCAGAAAATACACAAAAACACGCATTATAAGCTTTATTTGATCACTTTTGGCTTTCCAAATTGTCAAATGACAGAAACCAACAGAAATGACAAAGCAAAGGGTGCGTCACCCACAAGCGTTTAGGAAGAGTTCATTCATGTTTTATTTACGATGGAGTAAAAATCCCTGGGCGGCGTTGCCGGGATTAACAAATAATCACGTATTTTCAGAATTTTGCTTTTTTTAAAAAGATAATAACTTATAATATTTGAACATATTTTTTTATTATGATATCTAAAAATGATAAAAATATATTTATTGTTTATTTAAAAAGTAATATTACAAAATTCTTTAATATAGAGGCTTATCCAACAACTGCTTGTGGTTAGTAAGTTTAGGGTGGAAAAATTAAATTTGGCAAACCGCATTTTAGCGCTTTTACTGTGATGTATTGATGACAACAGCTCAAACGTAAACAAACCTGGTCCATACGTCCTTGATGTCACCCAACGATGGCCATACAGAATCATATTAGTGAGTAAAAATATTTTTTTCTCAGAAGTTTTACAGAAGTTTAAGCACCATTGTAATTAATGTTTTAGTTACCATGCAAGAGACGGTGAATAAAAAACGCTTATTTTTAAATTATCTCTTTCAAAAAGTCGAAATGAAACTCGTTGTATTGATTCAGCACACGCGAATTTCGAAATATTTGTGCAAATTTATCAGAACTTAACCCACAATTTACGCAAAATCACTTATTGCATTCCAATGCAACCGGAACCTCATAGTCTTTTGTTACATATTTTATTAGTCATTTAGGCGAGGTCATTTGTCCATTCTCGGACTTATCTAGTCTATTCCTGTTTCTCATTTTCCTGAAAGTGTTTCCATTGTTTGTTTTTGTTAAAACGTAAAGGCAAATCCAAACATTTGTTTTATTTTTGGATATTTCAAATTTTCTTTAATATAAGGAATAGTTTTTACTGAACATAAAGTATTATCGGTATTATAGAGGTTTTCCTCGTTCATATAATATGATAAAAGATTTTAATTTTTATCTTTGAAAGTACTATTGAGGTAAAATGAATTTAAACAACATACCACTGCTATTGGATGGAGAGCACAATAAAATTTTAAAGACAGTAGTTGCTTTATAAAAATGGTTTTGTTTTCTCAAATATCAGAAAGTTAATAAAGTTATTAAACCTTTATATAATATAGGTGTGAAGGTAAAAGTGAGAAGTGATTCTTTTATTTCCGGCAAGGTGAAACAAATTGGTAAAAACTGGGAAAAAATAAAAGTCCCATTAACATATAATGGAACAACGATTTCTCTTAGCAAATTTTTCACATTGAATCAAATAAACCACATTCGTGGCAAAACTTATTAAAAAAATAAAGTTAAGTTAAGATTAGGATTAAAGCATAGAATTATATGTTGTTTATACACTCTAATAAAAAGAAAATAAATTATTATTTTATTAGCAAGATACGATCTTGTATACATATTAATATGACCCGTTTTTGATTCGCATTACAAACTACTGTCAGATTAAACTACCTTATTATTTAAACAAACATGCAAAATTTGCCGTTTATTTTTTCATGAAGGTGCATAAAATCTCTTTAACGATGATTTACGTAAATGTGTATACGTTATAATGATTTATTAACAGTAATATATGTTTTTTTAAAAGAATATGCATCATCGTATCACCAAAGATTTTAATGCTTGCGTTTTCTGTCAAATCCCTACGATTGAGTTCAATAAACTAAAAATTGTGGACAAATGAGAAGATTCTAAAAATGGTGAAAATAAATTAAAGTTAAACACCTCAAAGTAGACTAGAGTTGGGCTCACCGCACATGGGTCGGTAAAACAATGACGAGAACGCGATTTTTACAGGCATTGACAGCACGTAGGCATATTAGCGTGCCCGATCTTTAGAATTCGCTTTCTTTAGTAAACAAATGCAATACCTACATAACCGTTTTGTATTTTGTTTGCAGTTTTTGAATTATATTGTAATTGTGTCTTGTTTTTACACGGTAAAATTAGTGTTAGGTACGCCAAGATATGTTTCTACCAAAGATGGATTTGTCAAGTCCACCTGTCAGGTAAAAAAATATTTTATTTTTTGGCTGTAAAAGAATGTTAGGTAGAATTTAGGCTTATGGGAACTTGTCATAGAGAGCTTTAGTATTGCACTTTTCGACTCGGTGGAATAATCCAAAGGGGTAGTTTTTGGGTTGGGCAATATGGAAGTCGCCACTTCAAACACAAATATATGCGTATATACTGTCGACTTCTAATTTATACACTTTATATGTGTTACAAATCCAACCCTCCTTGAAATATTGTTCTGATATCTGGAGCATGGCGTCCCCCACAACCCTAAGCATTCTTGATGCCATTCAAAGAAGATCTATTAATGATCTTTTACTTACAGAAAGGCTTTACCCTCTTGCCCATCGTCGGGCTGTGGGGAATTTATCGCTTTTTTATAGGTACTTTTATGGCTTTTGCTTTTAAGAATTCGTCAGTATAATTCCTTCACTCACGGTTCCCAACAGAGTAACTCGTGGTGCCTCGCGTATGAATCCCCACACGGTCCAACTGGACAGGCCCCGAACTTTCCACTTTTTCGTTCTTTTATCTCTAGAGTTTCTAGAATGTGGAACCTGCTGCCCCCGAAAAATCTTCAAGTATTTAAGTCCCGTGTCAACAAACTCGCTCTTACCTCGCTTAAGACACCCAAGGTACGTAAGTATTTAGGCTTTTAGCCTTCGTGGAGATTGTCCAAAGATAAAAAAAAAGCTCATCGTGACCCATGTGCGGAGTGCCTTATTCTGGCTATATTAAGTGGTCAAGAGTTACTTAAAATAAAAGATGAGGCTCTACATACAGTTACTTGGACGTCATGATGTGCGGTCATATTCTCTCTTAAGATATTAAAGGAGATCTAGAACCATAAATAATGGCACTGCAGACCATAACTTTTTCTGGGTATTCAAAAAACAACCAGGTGTACCAAAAATATGAAAATATATTTAAATCATTGTTATACCTAATTAAATCCAATAAAAAAGCATCAAGTTTCATGTTACTGTAGAAGTTCAATAACTTATTTTAATTTAATATCCTTACATTACATTTGACTTACTAAAACATTGTATTGTTCTATTAGATGCTTCTAAGAAAATGTATTAAGTACAATTAGCTTTGATATAGAAAAAAAAGTTAAAATATTCACGGTATCCATATCACTTCTTAATAATTTATATCATATTAACTACAAAGTATTTGTCAAATCATTGGGGTCAATTACCTTTTTTAATCAGTGATGTAGGTGACTAACTCAATAAACTATATAACAAAGAACACAAAGTTCAACGTTCTACGGGCCATTCTACACATCTAATATAGCTTTATTACTTTGGCGGCACATTGCATTCCGGGCGGTGTCAACATATGCGGGCCTATGTGACCTATATTGCACTTCACTTCAATGGGTAGAGTTAGTGCAGCTTTTTTTTTATGATACAAGAATACATCGTTTATTTTAATATTTTTCTACAACAAATAGAGGTTGCATGTTTTATTAGCTGTCACATAAATTAGTTTACAGTTCTTTCTCTTTATATTATATATTTTTTTGAATTTGACATAAGACTTTCCTTTACCAGTATTATTACCTTTTTATTGTGCTAGTGCATGAAAGCTTCCTGTACAAGTTCTGACACATTGTTTTAAAACGATGGTTGGTATGCCATCAAGTCCAGACGATTTCTTGATATTAGGAGAAAAAAGGATGCGCTTGGTCTGTTAATATTGGAAATTTTATGAGGAACAGGGGCAATAGCTGGAATTGGATGATTTACAGAAGAGGGTTTAAGGGTTGAATTGGTTGCAAATTGTTCATCTTTTAAGGTTAGTTATAAAAAGAATTCGTACAGAACTTCCTTCTCATGTTTTTGGCAGGAGACCAGAAACATTTACTGCCATTTGAGTAAGGAAGAACTTTTTTGATGCAATTATCGAAGGAGTATTTGGCTTTTTAAAATAGTTTGATTGCAGTTTGTAGTGGTTTTTTGCTGCTAGCCTGCTGATTTTCTCTTTTAAGATTTTTTAAAATCTTTCTGTTAACTTGGATTTAGGATTGGAGTCTAGCTTTATCATATGATTTAGAAAATCAAGGTTAGATATTGGATAGTATAGATTGCTTAATTATGTGAAGAACATAGGTTTTACTGTCCATTTCGATTTATTCTGTTAGCTAAGTTGTACTGCTGTATAAGTATGTAAGTCTTTGATTACAACGACATAATTTTTTAAATATTTTTAATTTCCGTTAAAAATCTGGATTAAAATGTGTTAAAATTTGAAGTTTGAAAAAAATTTTAGTAAGTTTAAGCTTTAAATTTTCTATTTTCAGTGCTATAACTTTTTTATTAAATGTTAAAAGATCTATTAAAAAATAATATAATATTCTTGCTCGTAGGTGAATATTTTGATACCCTTATTATATTTTACGCTACTTTAAAATACTTTTTAGTATCTATTTTTATGCTTCAATAATTTTGTTATATTATACTCGTCAGATTCCGAAAATAATTACTTTTTAAACCCCCATTGTCAATATCTGCTTGTGTTTTTGCACCTGGAAATATTGTAAAATTCTTTTACAGTTAAAACAAGGCATCACACGCGGAAAGTTTAAAATTCACTATTAAATACTACTTAATATCTAAATGACCTACATTTTCATCTTTAGTTTCAGTCATGTTTACATCTACTTATATTTACTGTACAAATTAAATAATACTAAGTAAACAAACCAAAGTAGGTATATGAAAGAAAATAATCCCGCCAAAACAATAAGTGATAACTGAACGAAAGTGTTTAAAACATAATGTCTGGTGTGCCTAGACATACATACCGTGAATGTCCCAGTTACCTTAACAACTACCTAGTAAACTACTTTTGAGTTTAAAAACTATGTCACACATCATCACGAAAAGTTGCGAAATAAAGAATGTGTGTCATATACCGCTGTTGCAGCGGTTTGGTTTGTAGAAAAACCAGACAAAACAAATTAAAGTTCATTGTTAAATGTTGGAATAAGATTGATTTTATTTAAATATCATTAAAAAAATAATTTATATGATATTTTTCTATACTGTGCGTTTTGTTTTATACAGAAGTAAAAGCTTAAAAGTATAATAGACAAACACCTATATATGATATAAATTACACATACACATACACATTGTGCCAGTTCGATGCTATTAATTGAGTTTTAATGCGTTGATTACTAGCAGGTAGAGATTAGGCAGAAAACGCCTGCATCGAAATCATACATGATACAATTACGCATCTGTCTCGCTTTGGACACTCTCCTTTTCACACATTGGCAAAAATTGCCTATTGTAATTTTGAATTGGCACGACCTGTTGGTCTACATAAAATTACATTTTTCACTGTGTCCAGCAACACTACCGACAAACTTAAAGAGGTGATTACATTACACACTTTATTAAAATGTTTAAAAACTATTTTCTAAACGTCTTTGTTTTTGAATTACGGGGTGTTCGTTTTTTTTAATGACTTTTTACATTTTTAGATCTCCTATTCACTAGAAGATATTTCTGGACATACAGCCTAAAAATTAATTAAAGGGTCACACTTTGCTCCCAATTAAAAGTTAGTTAATTTTATTTCAAATTTATTTGTTGTAAATAAAAAAAAATTCAGGTATTTTTTAATGTTTTACTAAAAAAAGAAGACAAGATGGTTATTTTGCATTTTGTTGTAATACTGGAAAAGGTCACCAATATGTAGGGCATTGTTCATCTGATGATTTGTACGCATGTACGCTAAAAACAGTGCTTGTAGTCAGGGTTATGCCTGACTTCATTATAAATTGATGGTCATTGCTACTTAGTAGACCATATAGCCCATCTTTACAGTATTTTGTTTGAGGCCGAAATACTACAATCGTATGAATTCTTTCAGTCTTTTCCTAGGCATTATCACTAATCTAACTTTGCTATTTATATTCAGAATGGATTCGGCAGCAAAGTAAAAACTGTGCCAGATTTTACCTAGTGACGTCAAAAAATGTTCATTGACCAATTAGCTTATTGTTTATTATTCCACATTCAGCATTCTAAATGTCATAATTTAACCTGGCAAAAACAATTTGACATTAAACCCCGAGCCAATCGCTGATAAAAATAGCCATTGTAACCCAAAACAATAAATGATGTAAGTTCCGTGCTTTCCCGGCACGGTTATAAATAAATAGGCAAGTGTGCCTAAACAAAAAACAATGAAAAATCTCTACTACTATCTATCTACTAAAAAAACAGTTATTTTTATTTTAAGGAGTATATAAACAATTATAAACAAAAAAAACACAAAAATGTTAAATAGCCTACTTTATTTTAAAACTTTTGGCATTTATTGTATTTAGCTTTTAAGTTTTATATTTTGTTTTTGAAGCCGTTTTTTTTAGTTTACTATTTTTATCTCTACTTCTATATCTATTTACAAGAAACAAATATTTGATTAATTTTAGAAACTATAAAAAATGCATGTACGTGTCTATAACATTTTAAGTTTTTTTCATAGATAACATACATTAAGATCTCCAAGGGCTAAAACCATTTTTGGGATTTTCAGTGCCTTGCGCAGTAAATAAATCGGTATGTTTACAAATATAAATATATAAAAGGCATGGTAAAATACGGAAATGGCTTTCTGTCCCTCACCGTGATCACCGCACTCCAAACAGGAAACACAGGCAACGCGTTGATAAATTATGCTTGATTATTCAAATATCTCGTTCAGCGCAAACGCGTAAACATTCAGTGACGACGGGTGATGACTGGTACCCAAGAGCGCAAATATCCCGTTCAGCGCAAACGCGTAAACATTCAGTGACGACGGGTGATGACTGGTACCCAAGAGCACAAACACATTTTTCGCGCATGAAACGTAACTTTTGTTACGAGCAGGTGATGAATATTGGCTATTCATTTAGATCAGTGGTTTTCTGTCGATTATCTTAAGACTCTATCATCTGTTCCTAAATTGGTTCCGATGGGACCACCTCCAAAATGCACTCTTTTGAACAAAAAAACAATTTTGGTCCATAATTGACGAAGTAGTCAATGAACATACATTAAGGAAATATACAGTCAAACATAGAAGTTTGTTTTTTTTTTTAACTTTGTTATAAATGCAGCCTGTTCCGATAAAGGATTTGGCACTTGGTCTAGTTTTATTAGGACCTGCTATAGAATTAACTATATTGGCTAATTCCTTAATACAGATGCCATAAAATATCTAAAAATAAGGCACAAATTGCCTACAGCTGATTAATGGATAAAAATATTTTTTAAATTTAGGGTTGGCATAATTAAGAAAGTTTAGAGATATAAGGACGGTACTACTTTTTGTCTCAGATCGAAGCTTTGGTTTGCAGAACTTGTTTACTTATAAGTAAAAGATGAATATTGGCCGATTTATTTTACTACAGCGAACGTAATTCTATTTTTGAGGCCTCAATCCCAAGTAAATGAAAGGAAATTGGATTTCTGCATTACCATGCGGTTGTTTAACGAGTCAGGCCGATAAACTGGGTCAGAAAGCAAAAAAAGAGAGAATGCGTTGATATAAAGAAAAAATAGAGTTGCTTCTAGTAACTAAGCCTTAGGCTTCAAATAGGTTTTTGCCGAGTCGGTGACGACTTTAGGTTATTAGTATAATAAAAGTATTATTTTAACTCTGGTAGAATACAAAACGGACGACCGGTCGGCGCGATTGCTGCGGCAACCAGCAGTTCCGGCTCGCCGACTCGGCCAAAACCGTTCCGTCTGTTTTTAGCCTTAACTTGGTGAACAACCATTATATACGTGGATTTGAAAGAAAACCGGATTATTCTAATGAGTTAGTTAAGGCTTGATATTGTAAAAAAAGGTTTGTTAAGAAGCCTTGCCAGACCTGGAAATGAGATTAGGCAAGGAAGTAACAATTGTATGAAACAAGGAAATAAGAGATCTAATAAGGAACTTTTATGATAAAGTTTTAGGTACCCCGTCATTATTTTGCTAATTTTATTTGACTAAATTTGTAGGCATAGCTTGGGCTTTTTATGAACCTTTCCAGCATAATACATAATAAGTTGTTTTTATACTATCTAATAAGACAATTTCATATAGCGAAATTAATTTATCCCTTATTTGACAGCTTTAAACTTAGGCGCGACCCAATTACATATTTCGAACGTGCATTTTTACGTGTAAGAAGCAATTTTATTTATGAACTCCTGCGGTAAATCTCTAGCATGCAACATGCATCCGTATGACCGTGGCGCAGTGCAATAAGTTGTAATTTCGCCATCTACGCCGACACGTGCATGACTTTGATCCGACTTCCAACGCGATAGTTACGTTTGAGTTTTATCAATGCCATCGGATCTATTGTTGCTATGTTGCTCAACTTGTGGTTAAGTTTTAGAAAGTATTGATTTATAACATTCACGAAGCTTAAGGTTTTACACGGCATATCTTTACCCCAATTTATTACAACAATTTTAAGGGGGGTAAGGTATTTAATTTCAACTCACGTTTTCAAAGTCGGTGCCCCTGATAACTCCAAAACTACTGCACCGATCTTTTTGAAATTTTAAACACTATTTCTGTACATCATTTACGAGGTAACGCTGTCGAGTTTTTTTTAAGCGCATTGGTTTAAGGGGGGTAAGGTATTCAATTCACAACTCACGTTTTCAAAGTCGGTGCCCCTGATAACTCCAAAACTACTGCACCGATCCTTTTGAAATTTTAAACACTATTTATGTACATCATTTACGAGGTAACGCTGTCGAGTTTTTTTTTCATAATTTTGATTTTGCAATAACAAATTAGCCGATTTTTTCCCACAAAATTGTGTTTTTCACTTCAAAGTGTTCGAAAACATGAAAAAATTTGGAAACAAAAAAACTCGACAGCGTTACCTGGAGAAAACTATTATCTAACGAATGAACTTTGATTTTTTGATTTAGGATGATCCAGCACCAAGTTATGAGGGGCACCGCAATTTAACTTTTTTCGAAACACGTCCGAACAATTGCTGCCATTGCCGTATTTTTTAATATTTTTTTGTAAAAATTTGATGAAACATTCTTCGAATGTCATACTTTAATGTACCAGTGGTTGAGTAAATAAATTTTAACTGTGTCGTCAGAAAAAAATCACGAAAACATGGCTTTTTTTGTACGATTTGACCTTAGCCCCCCTTAAGGGTGACAACTTAAAAAGTTCATGTATAACCTAAAAATAGTAGTAGTAGTAGTAGTACACACTATTAGGTTGTCATCCTGCTATTTGTTATAATAAATTGGAAAAAAGATTTTCCATGTTAAAAAGCTTTACTGGAATATATTTGTATAATTCATTAGTTATTTTATTAACCTCCGGGGCAACACAACTAGCGTCTTATACGTTTCCAAAATATGCGAATATTGAAAACTTATTTATTACTAAATAAATATTTTATAACATTTTAACGCGAAGATGAACTGCCTTTTATAAAACTAATGAAAATCATTCTCTATTGTCAATATTATACAAAAAGAAAACTCCGTTTTACAACAATTAAGATACGAACTTAAGGCTTTCATGGTATTTACTAGCAGTGTTGGGTAGTATTCTGAATACATTTGGCTGGTATGAGGTGAAGTTACAAACTTTAGCTCTTTATATCTTAGTATAGATTTTGGATTTTAAATTCATACTACCTAATCCACAATCTTTTTCTATATGTGTTTACAAAATTTATAGTTTTTTGAAATTAATAAAGCTTGCGTGTTTGTTTCTTCCCAAACTTTTTAATTACTGCAACTGAAATTTTTTACTTAGCAACATCTTTAATGTTTTGGTTTCCCTCTATAATCGAATTACTACCTTAATATTATCAAAGAGAACTAGAACAACTTTGCTAATTTGCATTTTTGAAACTTTCTCCACTAAACTTTCAAACAAAATTGCAGTACCGGCATAATACTGCACAGACTTAACCTAACCTTATGTAATTTAGATAATCTACAACAATGCTGAATTTATAATGCTTGCAGATTATTAGTAGCAACGGCAAATTTCCACTAACTTCAGTATAATTCCACGGTAGAATTTAATTTGTACTCTTGAAACTAGTAATTAGAGTGCTATCGCAAATATCAACGTCATTTAGTTTTCTGGGAGTTAAACATTTACTGTTTCCGAGAAGACTTGCTTAGTGAATTATTTAAATTTAAGGGACAAGTAAAAGGGTTTTAAAGACTTTGGGATATACCGTGTATTCCAATAAAAACGAGCTACTCCCTATAATTCTGTTAATTGTACACCTATAAAAAATTCCTGAAACACGCCAATTTTTATTTTTAGGGGGCACATTTTTCTGTCAAAATTTACTTGTCTAAAATTATCCCCTCTCCCCACCAACAGAAACGTCAAAAAGTTTAAATGAAAAAGGGGGTCAAGTAATACCTTATCTTCAAGGGTTTTATATTCACTCTATAACAGATTTTAGTCCTTTTAAATCGGTTTAGTAGTTTCCATTTTAGAAACATTTTTTTAAACGGACTTAGAAATAAATATATTTATATATTTTCGGTATATTAAATAAAAACACATTATATTGAGATAATTGACTTGCACTTTCCTCAGTAACATGACCAAAAAAACAACCTTGAATTTTCCTGTTTTACGATTGCTTTTATAGGCGGCACGAGTTTATTTTTTGCACAACTTCTGATCATTATATGCTTTTTAAAGTGCAATATGTAAATAATATAATTATTATTTTTTGTGTAACCAAGCAATTTAACTGTTTTTCACCTATTTAGGATCTTTTATTAGTTATCCTATTAATTATTAACACATATATATATATATATATATATATATATATATATATATTTTATTTAGTATAAAATTTTATTTCTTATATTTTTTCGTGTAAATTTGTAATTTTAAAAGAAGTAACCTGAGTAAATATTTTAATTAATACCCATATAACATTTTTTGCCGGCGTTGTACATTTAATTTACTGGCATTGCCAACACTCTTTAATGGCAAGGCATTGGCAAAAAGGTATCAAAAAACGCGAAAGTGGGCAATTGGCCGTTATTAGGCCACATGTTGCAGATAAAGTGATGGCATCCGTCATTAATAAGTTATTGGCAAAAAAATGCGTTTAAGTTGATGGCATCCATCATTAATAAGTTATTGGCAAAAATGCGTTTAAGATGATGGCATCCATCATTAATAAGTTATTGGCAAAAAGATAACAAAAAGACACGAAAGTGGGCAAATGCAGATACTCCCAAGCAACAAGCTGACGTCTTATTGACGAAAATTGTCGCATATACTTTTTTTTAAAGCTAAAATGATGCGATATTTTATTTGAAAATTAAAATAGGAAAAAACTTCTTACTGCATGCAATTTCCTTGCAATGCAAAGTACCATCAAAGTATAGAAAACTATACTTTGGTACCATCTCTCGGAACACTGTCAAACTTGGAGATGCAGATTTTTACACTAGCCGAAGATATTTCTTTCAAAGCTAAGTGAGATCACCTACCGCAGACCGCTCTAGTATTATTTTTGTCTAATGGGTACGGTTTAGACGATAAAAAGCGAAGATATTGCAGAAACGTAGTAGTTTATTGTCCATTACGCCATCTATCGGTATGTCAAAAAAACTATTAAATATATATAATATTTTTTATTAACACGTCTCTAAAACTTTTAATAAAGTTTTAAACAAAATGTTTACAGCTCCTAACAGTCTACTTGAATACCTTGCCTTCTCGACTAGCCATCACCAATTAATCACACAACACACACTTATTAGGTAATGAATACATTTAATTATGTCTATTAAAAAACTCTTTTTTTTATTTTACCATCATTTTATTTTTATTCGCTCCAAAATACATAATAAACATTTTGTTTGACCTAATTTTTATTTGCATGATTTTTAACAATAAAATGTTATGAAAAGGCCATTTCCTTTAAATGATGTAAAAAACATAAAATAATGTTGTTTAGCTGCCATTACAAATAAAACAGATCAAAAAATTGCTTTAATGTTAGTTAAATACCAATGTTAATAATATGGTTTAAAAAGTATGAATATGCGTTGAAGGTTTGCCTTCAAAAGTCCAATATTTATTTGCCTGCAACAAAAACGCGTGCTTTATTTAATCAGGATTGGTATGCCGCCATTTTTGTATGTTTGCCGGCAATTCGCCTGCATGTAAAATTTATTGGCAATTAAGTGTTTATTTAGGGTTGACTTTTTAATGCGTATAAGATGTTGGCATAATATTGCCACCAATTACCGATGCTTTACCATCAATTCCAATATGAACAATGTACATTGCCGGCAAATAGTGTTTGCTGGGTAATAGTTCATTTTAAGCGTTAGTATTGAAAAAATATTATTCTCATGACATGTAAATCTGTTTAAAAGCTATAAATTACACCGCAGTTTTTTTATTAAACACGTGTAGTTATAAATTGTGCAACAAACTAAAGATTAATTAAGCAATTTTATATTCATATCGTGTTGCCAAGTAGCCGCTTTGTCTAGAAAACATATTATCCTTTTCTCCTTTGTTTAAATAGATAAATCATTATATGCGTTATTGTGTAAGTACCTAGCTTAGAGATAAAGATTGCAGATATTTTAACGCGTACGTGGTAAATATTTAACCTTTTTTATTGGATTATTTTATACGGGCATATATAACCTTAAATTAAAAAATATCCATATTAAAAAAATTAATTAGTCTAACGGTACCCTAAACAGTCCGGTATAGCATATCCTACTAGGCTTAAGCCAAGGAAAATAAACTTTTTAATAAGGAGCGCTCGATCCCATTTAAGCCTATGGTCGCTAAATTTTGTGACGTAATCTTTTCCCGTAATTCTTTGTTTACAATCGTACTGAAAGGTTTTTTCGAGGTTTTGGTGTTATTTTTTTGTAGCTTTTATATATGTTTAGTTTTACTGTTTATAATTAAATTGAGTAGTTATTAGTACTGCAGTGAAACATAATTTTAAAACCTGTAAACAAGGGTCACTGATCTTTGGATATTTTTACAGGAAATTTATGTTTAAATCGTTATTAAGGGTAAGATTCAATTTTTTTAGTGATTTTATTTTATGGTATGCAAGTATTGGTTTATTTTGTCAGATAAAAAAATATTATGCCAAAAAGCTGACGTCACAAACCTAACAATATATTTTCGGACAATTATAAAAAATTGAGTGCTCCTTAATAAAAAGTGTATTTTCCTTGAGCTGAAGCCTAGGGCGCCGTGTAATAAAATAGGCATCACAGAGGGAAAGGTTTTTTATGGTTAGAGAAGCTGCAGCATATTTGGGATACTGTAGGTAATTTGGAATACTTTGATATCGAAAAACTATTAGGATTATCTATGTTTTTTCATAAACATAACGTCGTAAGATACACTAAGCCAACAAGTATTTAAAACAGGACGCCATTTTAAGATTCCTGCTACCAGTCCCGACTATGGACATTTGTGCATGGTGAACATTGTAATTATTTCAGGTTTCTTCAACTTTATTCCACAAATCATCACAGTTTTGTGGATGGAAATCATTGTTCTTGTTAATTTCCTTTACGATATATCCCCAAACGTTTTCGATTGGATTGATATCAGGGCTTCTTGGGGGCCAAGGTAATAATGAAATGTTATTTTCCAGTAGCCAGTACAGAAACTCTCCTTGCTGTATTCTTGTTCCAATATATTGTTTACCGATGACAACATAACATTTTGGAGTATGTGTATATAAGCTTGACTATTAAATCTTTCTCGAATACGTGGCATATGCCTAGCCCTCTGAAAGACATATACCCCCATATATTAACAGAAAATCTTCCACTTGTTTTAACATGTTGGGTATATCTTTCTTCGTGCCGTGTATTTTGCGGCCTATACACTCTAATCTGTCCGCTATATTAAGATTGAAAAATCTTCTCATCGGTAAATACTACCCTTTCCCAAAAATCCATACCTTGCGGCAAATATTCCATTGCAAACCCCATTCTTTGCTCTTTATTCATATCGGTCAAATATGGCCTTTTAGCAGCTACACTGCTTCTCAATTCCGAATTTTTCCTAATACGATTTCTTGTCATTCTTACTGTCCCAGGAAAATTAGTTTGGTTGTGTGCTTCTACAGCTGTCTGAAATGGATTGTTTCGCAAAAAATCTATCAGATCATTATCTTGATTTTCGTTTGAAATTTTTCTTCTACCACTTCCACCCCTTCTCTCCAATGATCCTGTATTTTCCCATTTAGTTCTGAGGCTTTGAATAGTGCTTCTTGGTTTCCCAACTTGCTGAGCTATTCTTCCCAGAGAACCACCTTCTTTGAATAAAGTAATTACTCTAGCCTTCACTATTTCATTCATTTTCCAAAATTAAAAAAGTAAAATAATATAATTTTGAAATGTGTGACAGATAACAATTTGTCTAGTAAGGTATATTTCCAGGTGATCCAGGTAGGTACGCAAAAGGCAACATCACACTGGGAAAAATTAGGTGTACGAGATTTTAATTCCGTTACTGTACATAATTTAAAAAGACTATAAATACATTCACGCTACCTTTTATCCATTCTTTGTTTAACGAGGCGGATGTCACAAAGAGCGTCAGCCGATTAAATTTGAGTGACAAAATTTCATTGTAAAGTTACACATGTTGTGACACAACAAATGTTTCTTTATCAGGAAGTGTATTATTATTAGTTAAGAAAAAAGGTCGGTATCATGTTTCGTTTTATTGCATTCTTTATCTTTTTATTAAGTAGTTTTTACATTGTCAGAGATAAAGCAAGTGAAGTAATTCGATAATTTATGTACAGGGTATCTCAAAAAGTTGCGGAAAAAATGCTTGCGCAAATTATTGAGGCTAAAATATAGCGATCTAAACCAACTTAAAGATGGGCCCATATTTAATTCATTCTGAAAGCGATGCCGCCAAGTACACAAAAAATGATAAAGTAAACAAACCTTTTCGAATGCACATGGACTCGGACAGAGCCTGAATATATATTTTTAGATAAATAATAACAAATACATTGCTAAAACACATATCACCTACTTACAAAACATTCTCTTATTTCGCCTCTGCCTACTATAAAACCGGTGGCACGTGGCGTGGTACTAGAAACTCGTCGGGTTAAATATTTTTGCTGCAATAAATCATTGTTCACAAAAGGGTTTCTTTACTTTATCATTTTTTGTGTACTTGGCGGCATCGCTTTCAGAATGAATTAAATTTGGACCCATCTTTACCTTACTTAAAAGTGGATGATTTCGGAGATACAGAATGTCTAAAATTCGGTTTAGGTTTTTTTTAATAAAAATAATTTTTGACGGGCAATAATGTTCTTTGTGTGATTTTTATTTAATTACCTTTGGGTTACTTATTTCATTACTTAAAAATGTTTTATCTGGTAAATTATTATTTTATTATTATGACTATTATTTGGTATTTTCTTAATAATAAGTGTATTGTCACAATAGTAGGCTGAAGGGGGTTTTGAAGGTGAAAAATTAGAGGGATATTTTCTTTGTTAGCTGCTTACAGCAGTTGTAAGCACTTTCATTTTTTTGACAAATCAATGACGTCAGTCTTACAGCAGCTCACAGCGGTTGTTAGCAGCGTCGGGAGATGTCTGACCACTGTCTAACAGGATGAAAAAACAAGGAGGGGGAAATATAGCCAAATTTGAGGTTAAAAGTCAAATAACATTGACTAAATGATTACTAATAAAAATAACAATAATATGTGTGGGAAACCACGTGAAGGATTAACTTACCTGCCATTAAAGATATTACGCATTTTTGTTTTAAAACTGGAGATGCTATTTTTTAGGTTATATTATTATTATCTTTTATGTCATTGGCGGTAAGCGCTTTTATTTTTCGATTCACATTATAATGACGTCAGCTGCTAGACAAGCTTGTTAGCAGCTGTTAGACAGAAGAATTAGAAAAATATCCCTTAGAATTTGCTAATCATTTTATTATAACCTCTAGAGAGCGCCATCTTCGGTATCTTGCTTAAATTAAAAAGGAAATAACTTTTTTAAGCCAGTTAAATGTTCAGTCTGCGCAAAGTACTTTTTAAAAAACTTTATTTTATAAGAAATACAGAATACAGGTTAAATCTAACGTTAACAATAGAGTTTAGGTGAAGAATGATTATACAATGCAAAATGGGTCTTATTTATAAGTTCGTAATGCTGATTGTGCTTTTCGGGAATCTCGTGAGAACGGCGTCCAAATGGTGGTCACATAACTCCTCCCTCCTTAAGACGAAAACAGCAGGGTAGTTGGCTGGTTTTCGGAAGGTTGCGTGCTAGGCTCTCTCTTTTCTAAAATTTTCTTTTTTCTTTGGTAAATTTTCCATCCAATGAAACATACTACAATAAGGATTGTGATTATAGTAAAGGTGCTTAGGAAACTCCATCCAAGAGGGTGAATTTTTCTTGGGGTTGGAATTTTCATGTATGCAGCTTTTTCTTGTAATTCATGAATTTTCTCCAAATCAATTGAATTTAAATTGATTGGATCTTCTTTAATGCTGTTTATGTTAAAATGTTTAATTTGGATTGCTGGTAGTGTCAGTGGCGTCCCCAAAATTATTTCTTCTTTATTTATGAATTGGTGGTCCAAAATTTTAATTTGGCAGTTTGTCGGTATTTCGATTAGGCTTGGATCGTTGATCAATGCGTAGTTGTTTGATTGGCAGTTTTTGTAGATTTTTAGTGGATTTTTTCCTGGTATTGCTAATACATATCGATTGTTGATTTCCTTGACAATAGTTGTTTCGACTCGGACTTTGAAAGGGTGGCAATCTTCATTTTCGGCTTCTCTGATGAGGGCTTGGATGCAGTTGTTCGCTGATGGCTCCAAGTGATTTTGGCAAATGTAGGTCTGCTCAATAGCATGACAATTTTCGGTACCATATTGTAATTGATCTGTGCCAAGTATTAGGTAAGGTTGTTTTGGGACAATTATTGATTGGTTGACAGGAATTGGGAATAGGTGATAACTGTCAAATGATTCTTTTAAAAGTATTGGAAAATGTACAACAAATATTATTTTACTTTTTGAAAAACTAACCTCAAGGCCTGCTAAATGATAGTAAGATATTATATTTTTAAAATAAATTAATTTTTCTTTGTGATATAATTTATTTAAATATAATAAAATATTGTCTAGTTCAGTAGCTGAAATTACTGTACTATGCAATGTATTTAGTTTTGCGAACATAATGGCATTTTCTAAATTATCAAGAAAAGTTATTAAATTTTGGCAATTTAAAATAATTTCTTTTAATGTATTTTCTGCCCATAAATATGTTATAATGTCGTTGATAGTATTGTTTACATCTTTTTCAAATTTTTCGATACAAGTTTGTATGAGCCTTTGATTTTTATCGAGGAGTGTAATTGTTTGATTATAATTATTAATAAGTTGTTTTGTTAATGAAATTTGAAGAGATATTTCTTTATTTGTTGATAATTGATTATTTTCTAATATCGATATAGCTTTATTATATTTCTCACCGTCTTCATAGTCTAAGGTTCCGAAAAGCCATTTTGATGCTTTTCCAATAATATTGATTAATCCTCGTTTAGAGCGATTATGAGGGGTTATATTATTTAACTTAATTCTAGCGTTTAAAATTAAATATTGTGTATGCGAAAGCAAGTTAGGAAAACTAAAATGTGAATAATTTGCAGTGTATTTAGTTTTATTAAGCGATTTTTCTACGGCTAGATAAAAAGATTCTATATTATTTAATTGATTAATTATAGGTACTATTTCTACGTAATGAATAAAAGTATGTTTACTTTCTATAATTCTAGCTTTTCCTAAATGAAAAGGAAGTAATGGGAATTTCAAAGATGTTATTTGAATGTCCTCGGTACAGTATATCAAGTTAATTGTTATCAGTAGCATAACTGCATGAAGGCTGCGGTAGGTCAGGTTCATCGTGAATTGCCTGTAAAAGGTCATTAGCTTTAGTATGTGGTTTTTTAAGTTGTGACTTATGTAAAATTTTGCCTTTTCTTGTTTTTATTTTTGAACCTAAATCTTGTTCAATGGTAGTTTTAATGAATTTTTGTTTGGTTTTGTTGCGCGTCGCGCATTTATTTTTAATATATCCTTTTGTACCGGGTATATGTGTAGGTGGGTCTTCGCGATTCTCATTGCGTTTTTCTATGACACGAGTTTTCGCATTAAGACTTGTTTCATGAATTTTGTTATATAAGACTTTAAGTCTGTCTCGTCTGTCGTTAATAAATTGATTTAAAATCATTTCATCGGTTATATTAAAAGGGTCAATGGCTTTAAGTCGACCGTTGATGACGTCAAAAGGGCGTTGTTTAGTGACGCTATGAATTGAGCTATTATAACCTATGATTGCATATTTCATCGTTTCTTTTATACTTATTTTTGGTCTTTCTAAATTTAAAACTCTAATATTGTCAAGAAGTGTAGAATGTAGGCGTTCTACAGGGCTATTACTATTAGAATTACCGGGTGTCGTAAAGTGTAAATTGATATTATGCAATTTGCAAAAATCTATTAAAAGGGATGTTTTAAATTCCGTACCATTATCGCAAGTTATTGATAACGGAATACCAAAATGTGTTATGAATGTAAGAAGTGCGTCAAATACTGTCGCAGCATTGCAAACAGGTTCTAAAATATAGGCTTGTCCGTATCTAGAAAAAACATCGATAATTGTTAAAAATTTTGTGTTTGAAAATTGAAACGTATCTAAATGGATTGCATCTAAGGGTTGTGATGGGGTTGCTGGCAAGTTTCGCAATTATTTATGTATTCTATAATATCGCGTTTCATTCCTGGCCAAAAATATTGGGTTTTAAGATCCATTAATACTTCGTTAATACCTCGGTGACAAGTTTTTTCGTGAAAATATTTTAATAATTCTTTTTGTCTTTCTTCGTCAGTAACATCAGTTAAAAATTTATTTGACATTAGTAAGCGATAAGAATGGTTTTTAAAAGTTTGTGTTAAAATATTTGAAAGTTGGGGCAAAAGATTAATTTCTGAATTTTGAATATGTATACAATGTGTTTTATTCGGGTCTACGAATTCTTTAAAAAATTTAATAATTTCTGTTTTAAAATTTTGTGAAAGATAAACAACTTTCCTTGTTTTAATTTCAAATGGTGTACTTTTAATAACGTGATAATTTCCGGTTTGTTTTTGATTAAATAATATTTGATTGGTGTAATAATTTACTGCGTTTTCGGTAATTGGGATATTAAGTATCGGATTTTCTGCAGCGGAATGTACTGTTTCGTTATCATCTAATTCTCGGGGTGTAGGTAGTTCTAAATTTTCGGTGGGGTTAGATTGATTTTGATTGGGATTAAATATTTGTTCTAGGTCGTCTAAGTCTTCGATTGATATAGGTTGTTCGCCACGTAAATATTGTTCGATATCGGTGTCAATTTCTCCAGGATTACCTACAAGAGAATCGTTTTCGGTCATATTGATTTCTATACGAGATAATGCGTCGGCGTTAGTGTTATTTTTTCCTTTTTTGTACACGATGTCATAATTATATTCTTCTAATTTTAATCTCCAACGAACTAATCGCGAACTTGGTTCTTTTAAATTAAATAGCCATTGTAGAGGTTTATGATCAGTAACTATAGTAAATTTACGTCCGAAAAGATAAGGCCTAAAATATTTAGTCGCCCAGACGATTGATAAGAGTTCTTTTTCGATTGTACTATAGTTTTGTTCGGCAGCGTTAAGAGTCCTGGATGCGTAGGAAACAGGAAGGTCATTACCTATTTTTCCTTGGCTTAAAATCGCGCCAATCGCGACATTTGATGCGTCAGTTGTCAATATAAAAGGTTTTTCAAAATCGGGGTATTGTAAAATTGGATCGTTACATAAGATTTTTTTGCATAATTCAAACGTTTCGATAAATTCTGGAGTGTGTTTAATTGTCTCACCTTTTTTAAACATTTTGTGAATGGTTTTGTTAATTTTGCAAAATTGTTTATAAAACGTCTATAATATCCTAAAAGTCCCAAAAATGACTTAATTTCTTTTGCGGTTTTCGGTATCGGGAATTTTTGAATAGCTAATATCTTTTTTGGATTTGGTTTAATGCCGTCGGGCGTGATCACGTGTCCTAAAAATTCTACATCTTTCCTTAAAAATTCCGATTTATCCAATTGTATTTTAAATTTTGCTTCGCGAAGTTTTGTAAAAACTAAACGTAAATTAGCAATATGTTCTTCTAGACTTGTACTAAATATTATAATATCATCCATGTAAACAAGACAAATTTTGTGTTGAAGGTCGCGTAAAATATGATCCATTACGCGTTGAAACGTAGCCGGTGCATTTTTCAGGCCAAATGGCATACGCACAAACTCATAGTGACCGTTTTCAACATTAAATGCTGTTTTCTCTATAGAATTTGGGTGCATTTCTATCTGGTGGAAACCAGAAGCAAGGTCGAGTGTCGAAAAATACTGACAGCGTCCTAACTTATCTAAAATATCGTTAATATTCGGCAAGGGATATCGATCGTCAATCGATTTATCATTGATTTTTCTAAAATCGCAAACGATTCTAAATTTATTTTCTCCGCTCGCGTCTTGTTTTTTAGGAACAATCCAGATAGGGCTATTCCAAGGACTTTGGCTTGGTCTGATTATACCGTCGTCTAACATTTTGGAAATTTGTTTTTGAACTTCGTCTTTATAAACAAATGGATATCGATACGATTTTGTGTGAATTGGAATTTCATCTGTAGTTTTTATCTCGTGCTTAATTTGATTAGTAAATGTTAATTTTTCATTTTTAAAATAAAAATATCTGAAAATTCCTTACAAAGATTTTCTATAGCGCGTTTTTCTTCGCTGTTTAAATGATCCGTGCGTAAAAGTTTAGTAATATTATGATTCTTTTTAATTCATTTTTGGCAAAAACGATTCAATATTATAAAGTTCGAAAAGTTCTTTCTTTGAATCCGGGAAATGAATAACCTTAATGGGTTCCGAGAATACTAGTGTTTCTCTTTCGTGAGATCGGTTAAAAACTTCGGTTCTCGCGACGCCTCGTTCTGCTGTTGTCAGTGTTTCAGGAAAATAAATATTTTTTATAGTTTTCTCTGGGATTATTATATCACCGTTGTAAACTGACACGGGTACTTGAATCACGGATGCTTCGTGGGCGTTAATTGAAATGGTATAGTTTTCGGTATTTGTTTTATTATAATGTAAAGGTATTGATATGTTATTATTAATTAGGGCTTGGTTATTTAAATCGATAACAAAATTATATTTTTTTAATTCGCTTAAACCTAAAATACCATCAAAAAATGAATGAAAGTCAAAAAGAGTAAAGGTTATTTCGTCGTTTTGATTTAATTCTGAAAAAGCGGGAATGTTTGCTTTAAATTTTACAAGCCTCTCTCCTGTACCGGTTTTTATTTTACTAGGACAATTAAATATTTTTTCTGGAAAGAATTTTTCAGCTATTATTGGTCGTAAAATTGATTTTGTACAGCCGGTATCGATTAAAAGTTTTATTGGGGGTTATTTATTTTTATGTAGGGTAAGCTATCGTTAATTTCTGTATGCATTTCTGCTATATCGGGTTGTCGGTCAGGCCGGTATTTGGAAAATTTGTGTAACTATCTAAAAAGGTGTCGGGGTCATTGTATCCATCGTAAAATATTTCATTTTGGTTAAAATTAGAAATATCAACATTAGAATAATTATTTTCAAGCTCATATGTATTTTCGATTTGTTCATTATTTTGTGGAGTTTGGCCTGCAGCCTCATCGTATTGATTTGTATCGGTTTGTGATGAATCAAATTGATTATCAATTTGGAAAAGTTCTTGGGATACAAAATTACGGGGTCCTGTAGGTTTAAAATAATTATTTGTCTGATAAGGTGGTTGCCTTATAGTGGGATTTTTAGAAGTTGTTGACATCGGTTCGGGTTTTGTATTTGGCACTTGCCCTGTGGGCTTAAAAACATTTTTTGGGGGCCAAATACTTCTTTGTTCGTAGGAAAACGTCTTTGTTGCATTGGTCTCGATTGTATTGGAATCGGTTGACTAGGAAATCTAAAGTTTTGATTTTGATAAGCATTCTGGTTTTGATATACATTTTGATTTTGGTATAAATTCGGCGAATAATAATTTGGATTATTTTGTCGAACGTTTTGTATCGGTCTAGGTATAAAATTTTGATTGTGATTTACATTTTGTTTTGGCTGTGCCTGCGGCAATGGCCTAAATAAATTTTGAGAGTACTGAAAATTTTCTTCTTCAGTTACCAACGTTATTGCCGTTTCTAAATTTTGTGGATTTCTTAGCCGAATAATACTTTGTAAATTTCCTGAAAGTCCACGAATAAAAGTTCTAAGAGTAATTTGTTCATATTGGCGTAAATAAATTATTTTTTCCTGTGCCGAAATTATATTAATTGGTATTGATGATAATTTTTGGGCTAATTTACTGCGTAAAATTTGAAGTCTTTTGGCAAAATCAAGAGCGCTTTCATTTTTATTTGGTCTAGCCATTAATAAATCTTGTTCAAGACATTCTAAATTTCGGTTATTTCCAAAACAATTTGCTAGGGCATTTTTAATAAGATCCCAAGTATTTAATTCGGTTCTGCAACCTACTAAAATTTGAGCTCTACCTATCAATTTTGTTTGTATTACACGAATTAAATAATTATTTAGAATATTATCATTATTTTGACCATAGGTCGCAAATAAGAAATCACAAGCTGATACAAAATTAGGTAATGTAATTGAATCACCATCAAAATTAGGGATTATATCAACGTACATTTTTAACATATTTAAATTGGGTTGTTGTTGTTGTTCTTGGGCCATTTTTTTGTTTTTTAAAGTTAACTTTTGAAAAAATCGCCAACTAATTGGTTTATATCGTCTTCACTCATAAACTAGACAAAGTTTTAGTTCTATTATACTAGTTCAAATTTTATTAAAATGATGAAAACAATGGATTTATTTTGTGTCACAAGTTTTAATATAATATCTCTCTTAAAACTAAAGTAAAATTTGTTTATTTCTTTAAAAAATTAAAATTATTATTTTAATTTTATATATATGTATATTTTTTTGTTAATCGATATATTATTATTTTTTAAATTTTAGTTAAATAATCAATAATATCTTTAACTTTGGATATTTAAATCTTCGATTTTTTTTTTTTGATCCTAATCCTAACTTAACTACGGGAACTTCCTATTCAGGGAAGGGATGTGAAAAACAGGAATACTTGGCACTTACCAATCAGAATATTGGCACTCAACCTTTTTGCCTGTCTCACGGGATGATTCTCCACCACTCTCTGTACTGCGGGACTGATGGTCCTGAAGTCTGGATGTCTTCGGGATGGACCTGAAGTCTCGATGTCTTCGGGATGGTTCTGGTATCAGCACCAAAGGATTAAAATCCACGTTTTTCGCGAAAATCGGACCCGATGCCGTGAATTTTCACAAAACTGCACTGATCCTACCGACTGCGCCAGTTAAATGTTCAGTCTGCGCAAAGTACTTTTTAAAAAACTTTATTTTATAAGAAATACAGAATACAGGTTAAATCTAACGTTAACAATAGAGTTTAGGTGAAGAATGATTATACAATGCAAAATGGGTCTTATTTATAAGTTCGTAATGCTGATTGTGCTTTTCGGGAATCTCGTGTGAACGGCGTCCAAATGGTGGTCACATAACTAGCCTCTTTGTGATTAACTTTTAGATTAAAACCTTTATTTTTTATCCTTTTTTACTAAAAAGGTGCACGTGACACGAGTTGATTTAAGCAGGAGTTTATTAGAAATCTGGATTTAAAAAAAAGCACTTCCTGTATGGCCAGGTCTAAACTATACAGAGTGTTTCGATATTAAATTCTGAATTTTTACTTCGATTAAAAATGTCAAAAATGTCAAAATTTAATTACAGTTACTTTTGATATGACCAATTTTGTTACTTTTATTGGAGAGAGACTTTCTATAAGAACTATTTTTATAAACAGAGAAAATTACAACCGCATATGGCATTATTAGTACCAAACATTAACATTTAGAATGTATAGTAATAATACAGGCATTAATAGCAATGAATAATAAATAAACATATTTAATGCAATTCTAATAGGTTTTAAAACAAAAAGAAACTAGGTACTCCAATATACAGAGTAATTACTTCGATAGATAAGAATTTTTATTTACAAATTATCTTATCATATCAAAAATAAAAGGTCCTAATTGCTATTATAACTGTTGAAAGAGATACCACATTAAACCCCTGAAAAATAATAATATGTACTTTGTTTGCAGTCACAACAATAAAAAGAGAAAAATGTGTGTGAATTAGTATTTTGCTTTTTATATTTATTGTATTACTCTCAGTTATAGGGGATAATACAGGGTGTCAGGAAATAACGCGTCAGAATTTCTGTGGGTGATTCTGCACGAAAAACGTTTGGTATTTTTAAAATAATAATAATAACTTTTTTATAGTGCCTTTAAAATAACCTTTAAAATAATTTATTTTAAAAATAAGAGTGGGTAGGGGATATTAAAGAAATGCACTGTATTTTAGTTTATTCTCATAATATCCTTCTTTTCTGTAGTCTCTGGTATAATTACAAAAAATATTTATCTTTATTCTTTCTTTTCAGCCTTCTCGTTCGGTACATCCCCGGGTAGTAGTAGTAGCAGTTCGGCTTCATTCCGTTCCACCCCGTCTCCCCCTCCGACCAATTCGCCGATTTACTCGTTCAGTTCCGGATCAGATGAAGGAATCGTTATGGATTATATGCTTGAAGACCAACCACGTAAAAAAATGGTAAGTTAACATTTACATTATTTAAAATAGCCAATCTGTCTGCCAGATTGTAAACAATTCTTTTGCCGTATCTATAGGGTTAAACATAAAAATATATTTATTATAATTATGATAACTATTTGTATTGTACACACCCTGTGTATACAAAATGACCAACATAAAATTGAAAAGTATTAAAAATTTGATAGGTCACATGTGGACCTTTTTTAAAGCTCTTTGATAGATCCATAGAATTGTGATAAAATGTACATATATATGCGGTGTTCTAACAAAAAAACAAAGTTGGTAGCATTTCCGGTTAAATCGAAAGTTTAAACAAAATAATATTTGGCTTTTCTCCAGAATGAAGATATTTAATAAAAATAAAAAATAAATAAACTTTTTATACAGGGTTTTCATTTAAAAAGTTACCACTCAGTTATCTGCGAAAATAGACAAATTTGAGAAAATCGCCAAAACACGTCAAGCTATTTATTGAGGGAAAACGTTTTTACAAAAAATTGGACGGCACTTCTTCAACCCCTCGCCATTAGGGCGCCCACCCCAAAATTCTTAAATGAAAAGGGGGTTGAGTGATACATCATTTTAAAGCGCCTGACGAGTACTTTATAACAATAGAATATATGGTATATATCTTTACCTACTACAAAATAGCGGTACTTTAAAATTACCCAAATACCTGATTTATATGGCCAAATTTCCGAAAGTAATAAAGTCAGATTAATTGGGTATTTTCTTAAAAGCTCCTTTAAAGATCTTTTTATTGGTAACATAATATACAGGGTGCATCATTACAAAAATATACACTTTTTATCCACCCTGTATAATATGTTCAGTATCACTATTAAAAATATTTTTAAAAGAGCTTTAAGAAAATACCACATTAAGTACATCTAACTTTATTACTTTCGGAACAACGGCCATCCCAGTAAGGTATTTGAGTAATATTTTAAGTACCGCCATTTTTTATTCTAGGGTTATAAAGTACTCATTAGGAGCTTTAAAATGATTATTACTCCGCCCTCCTGTTCATTTAAAAATTAGGGGGTGGGAGCTCTGATGACTGGGGGTTAAAGGGGCGCCATCCAATTTTTGTAAAAACGTTTCCCCTCAATAAATATCTTGACGTGTTTCGGCGATGTTATCAAATTTCTCTCTTTAGCAGATAACTGGGTG
>JACEGR010008429.1:0-37128 GCA_014170235.1 Listronotus bonariensis | reverse complement strand
AAAGCTGTGCGGACATAATAATGGGCGTTTGCATCGATATATGCGAATATTAATTAATGACAATCGAAGTAGTTAGCAACTTGAATTTGTGCAGTAAGTATAAAGGAATTACAAATATTCTATACATTTTAGTATTATAGATAGTGGAGGGGAGGATAACCATCTGAATGTTTTAAAAAGTGTCCGTCGAAAGGAGCAACTTAACACGTTAAGCCCCACAGTATGAAAGCGTAATTTTCATCCCAGAGTAGACCATTTTTTTTTAATTTTAGTCTTATTATTATATTACTATACTACTACTATAATTATAGTATTTTAAAAATAGTATTAAAAATTTATGTTAGTTTTGCTACTTACTTAGTGACTTGAGGCTCTGACATATTTTTTAGCAAAAAAACAGTGTGGCCACGTCAGGTGCACACGGTCTGTACAAAAAAATCTTGTTTTTTGTTTAAACCATGTGCACCAGATTGTCTCACACACATCACAATATATAAAGCAATATATTGCAACAAGTATTACATATTATGATGTTATATATTAAACTAAACAATATAAAATGCACTCTAACAATGATAAACAAAACTAAAGGAAATCATTTTTTATGATGCCAACAGGCGGCTATATTGGACAGTACGGTGAAATGCGTAATTATTTCTTAACATTACATGTGTGGGTATCAAAAAACAGTCCATGCACATAAAAACAGTTCAGGGGCAGTCTGGGCAATATGTATGGACTTTTTTGCATTTTTCATTGCCGATGGCCTTCCCTCTCGCTCTGAAAAGTGTTTATAACAGAGTTTACATCTTCCTCTATTTTCTTTTTGGGTAATGCGGTGCCCAACGGCCTGGTCTGGATCTGGTGGAGGTGCCTTAAGATTTAGCAAAGATAAAACTACTTTTTCTCGAAAAGATGTAATAGATATTGTTTTGCCCGTAATATATTTGTACAGCACATGTGCATTTACAATTGCTGTATTGGTTAGAAGTTCAATAGCGGCCTTTCGGTACCACTTGATACTTCTCCTAATCGGTGAGCTATATGCAGATTTTTTATCTGAGACGTCGATAAATGCTTTAGCCGCATTATATTCGACAATAGTCGACGGTTTACTAACAGGGCCTCGTTTAGTCTCAACTTCAATCATTGAGGGATGATCCTTAGTCGTTAAAAAGAGAACGTCCCTTTTATCTTTCCACTTAGATACCAACGATAACCTTTGTGTTGCTCTGTAGGGATTTCATTTCCCCTCGTTTTAGCTTTGCATCTATTACAGCTTTCGGATTATGCTTTCTATTAGCACGTAATGTACCCACTAAGTGAGTTTTTTACTGTTTAACTCGTGTGCTAGTGCAACGCCTGTATAAAAATTATCAGTGTACAACGTTCTTCCGGTATCCAGGAGAGGTTGCATGAGCTCCATAACAACTCTAGAAGCTAAGAATTTCTAGGAAGGCTGTTCTTTTCTCCATAAACCTTTAATGCCTATGTATAACCTTCAGCTACACAAAGTTTAAAGATTTTGATTCCGTATTTATGCCTTTTTCCAGGCACATATTGTAAGAAACTTAATCTTCCACGAAAAGGCACCATGGTCTCGTCAATACACAAAGACTCCTTAGGTTGACATATTTTTTGAAATTTATTATTCAACATTGTTATCAGAGGTGAAATTTTGTACAATCTGTTGTTTGCCTGACTATTTTCATTATCCAAAATATGAAAGCAATGTAAAAATGTCTCGATTTTGTTTCTACTAAATCCGCAACCTTTAGAAATGTCATTTTTATAGAGTGGATTGTTGCTCCAATAGTCTCTTAGTTCCGTTTTTTGTCCAAGCCCATCCACATTACGACAGCTAAAAACGAAGCAGTTTAACTCTATTTGTATTCTGCCATTTGCTCAAAAGGCAATGTTTTGAAAGTGACTCATTTACAATCGCCTCAACTATTTTTGTTCAGCATATCTATTTGTTTCATTTACCAACATATTTTGAATCTCATGATCAACAATTACTAAATAAAAATCAACCGGTTCTTGACCATTTAGTTGCTCTTCATCTATGTTAAATGCTGGAGTACCAGTAAATTCAAATTTGCGTAAATCTTCCGAACCATCTATTTCTCTCCACATTATCCTATCTGCTGGAAAATTACAATCATCTGAATCGGGTTTTCCATTAGTTTGTTCATTTTCTAAAAAAGGTAATTATTTACTACTTGCCAATTTTCGAATTTTTTGCAAAAAAAACCAATCAAATCAAAATAAAATTGCAAATTAAATGACTTACCGAATACAACATCATCGACTGAATTAGAAAGAATTCTTCGACTATATTTGAACGAGCTGCTTCCATACACAATTTTTGTTTTTTTCTTGGTCTACTAACATTGTCATCTTTTTCTATAAAGTAAGCAAAGTATCAAAATACAAAACTGTATTGTAAGTAAATAAGGTGACCATCTTTTTCAAATGCAAATACGGGACACCCGCAAATAACATAGGTGTTTTTTTTCCTTTAGGAGGGAGTAATTTTTATTAATATATCTAATACGAAAACCACAAAAGTTTACTTAATTTTAGAATTACTATAATTTTATGATTGGCTTATAATTATTGGGATCCTTGGAAGGAGGGGTCATTACTGCTATTAGCCGCCCCCTGCCATATAGACACACTAATTAACATAACATATTTTTTAAATTTCCAGATTATTTATTTTTCTAAAAAAATGTTTCAAAATACAAATAAAGTAATTAACTCTTTGTTAATTCTTTAACACAATAAAGTAACTACTTATACTTATATAAACATACAAAATATACTAAATACAAAAAGATATACCTACATAATAAAATTAATTTGACTGGTTTGTTCTTTAAATTTATATTTTTTATCACTTTTTATTGCCTTCAGAGCACTTTCATTTTCTAACAAAGTTTTGTAAAACTCTGAACATGTCATTTTAAAATTACACCTCGTCACTATAATGGATTTTAGGGTTTCGACTTTCAGTTGAGTTTTGTCACTGGTCCACATATTATTAACCAGGGACAAGACTCTTTCTAGTTTGGCGTTAGTACCAGGCAGACACAAAGCGTATTCCACCAACACGGAAATATTTTTGTAAGGTAACTTATTTTTAGAACAAAATTCGAAAATTTGCACCCACCTGGCACCAACGCCGATATTATTGGCTTGCCATTCTCCCAACTTTTCATCACTAAGATATTCTTTGATAATGGTTACCTTATCAAATAATTCATCCTCAGTGATTTTTGATTTTTTTATAAATGCGAGGCTTTCTTGTATGTGAGATAATTGAGGAATTTCACTAAGTAGAATCCACTGAAAGGTTTCTAAATTTTTTGTTTCAGGATTTTCCCATTGTTGCAAATATTGTTCTGCAGTTAAATAAAATTCAAAGATATACTTTTCAATAGAATGCTTTTTATAACTAAGGTCATCATTGTTCAGCATGTTTTTTAAAATTGAGGGAACAAATTTCTGTTCTTTTCTATTAACAATCTTGAGTTTTAATTCTTTATATACTTGTATTGCCTCAATGACCAAAATATTACTATTTTCAACTTTAAGAATTGTTGTGAAACAGTGCCGCAGCATTGTGAACAAAAAGTAGCCAGAATTCGGTTTCAGGATTTTCAATTTTTTTAAATTATTTGTGGACACTTGGATAGCGAAAGGAATAGGATTTTAGGGCAGAATATAACTGAAGAATTATTTCTATGGCAGGGAGAAGGGCAAGCCATCGTGTGTTACTATAGCCTAATAAGTTTTTATGGTCAACCTCGACAAAATCACAAAACTCTTTTAATTTTTTAACTCTAACTGTGTATGTGTTAAAAAAGTAAAAAATCTTTAAAATGAATGTTTCAACATCCACTGGTAAAACATCTGAGGCTGTCTTGATACAGTTGTTTATTATGTAAGCCATGCACCCTACACCAACAATTTCGAAATTGTTTAATTTTTGTTTTATTCTAGTATATACGTTATTAACACCCCTTCTTGCCGCCCCACCAAAATTTGAATTTGTGTTGTCTGCACACAACCCCACTACCTTGCTATTTAAGGCATAATTATCAATTACACCAATTATATATTCACTAACCATGTTAGCTGTCTCCCCAGGGAGGGATTTTAATATATATTATATATTCACCTGTATGCGATTCTGATAATTCAATTACATCCAAATTAGTAGACACCAACTTGGCTCCTTGTAAAAGTGCACAGTGATTCCCAAGAAACTTTTCATTTGCATAGTTTCAGTCCATATATCTGATGTAATAGTTAAACTTGTGATTTTTTCGAACTTTTCTTTAAACAAACATGACGCCGCTTCATATTTTTTTATTATCCGACTCTTAATGGTATTCCTGGATGGGATTTTATATAAGGGGCTAAGTTGTCGCATACATTTTTTGAAGCCTTTCCCCTCAACAATGCTGAATGGAAAGTTGTCTTTGCATATAAAATAAACCAAATCCTCAGTTATTTTGCAGTATTTTTTTCCACCTTCTGCAAAAGATATTATATGTATTAGTTAAGCATACCTATTTGTAGATTCGTAGGTACTAAAATACAAAAATACCTTCGAAGTTAGCAATTGATCGAAAAGCTTGTGATATTTTTGGTTGAATCATTGCTGGTCCCTGGTCCTCATAGCAGTCATAGCTCCTACACACTCCTGTTTGCGTAAAACTTTTTCACTTCCCACAAATGACTTAGAAGATGTTGATGTGGATTCAGTGGCCTTTAAAAAATGTATGGGTTTTTCTAAAGTTTAGAAAAAATAGTTCTGTACTTACAGTTTCACTATCATATTCATTTTGTCCTTGATTACTTTCGGGTTGTTGGGTTTTAGATATCAACGGTTGAGGGTCATCTCTTTGGAAATATGTTTCAATACGTGGCTTTTTTGCAAGAGGTTCCTCAACCTATTAAATTTATTGATTGGTAGGTAAACACATTAATTTGGAACATTATATACGATGACACTTTCCTATTACTAAATTCAATACGTACTACATAAGTATATTATTGTGTAAAATTGTGATAATGTGTTGTCTCAGTTGACTGTTTAATGAAAAATGGAAGACATTTTTGTCCGAAAAGTCCACCAGAACCAAAATAATTAATCGTAATTATTTTAAACTGGCTTTATTTGTATTGGGTGAAATTATAAACGTTATAAAAATGCCTAATAGAACCTACCTCGACTTTTTCCTTTTCTCGGTCATCAATTTGTTTTTGATGTGTTTTCATATGTCCTTTTAAGTTAGAGGTATTACTACTTGTCTTAATGTGTTTCCCACATAACTTACACTCGGCCACACTTTGTCCTACCTTTGAAAAATATTTCCAAACGTCGCTTTTTAATTTTGGCATCGGCATGATAATTATAATTATTAAATTACTACTAGCAATAGCAATATACAAACGTGAAAACACGACGAAATTGTGACAGCAACGATCGAACAATTTATCAAAGAGCGCAAAGTCATCTTGAACGGGATTTCCCCGCGCTCACTTTATGTACGGTTGCCGCTTTTACTAATTTTCGGTGTTGCCAATGCCACTAGCTGACTCGGGTCGGACTCGGACGTCACTTCTATACATTTTACCAACACGTAGATAATCGATATTCGTACATTGGTTCGATGTATCGATGCGTGGCTGCGTATTAAACATCGATTAGAAACATCGATGATTCTTTTCCGATGTATCGATTTTTCTAAAACATCGATACATCGTTGCCATCCCTGCTGCAATACAGTTTTGTATTTTGATACTTTGCTTACTTTATAGAAAAAGATGACAATGTTAGTAGACCAAGAAAAAAACAAAATTGTGTATGGAAGCAGCTCGTTCAAATATAGTCGAAGAATTCTTTCTAATTCAGTCGATGATGTTGTATTCGGTAAGTCATTTAATTTGCAATTTTATTTTGATTTGATTGGTTTTTTTTTGCAAAAAATTCGAAAATTGGCAAGTAGTAAATAATTACCTTTTTTAGAAAATGAACAAACTAATGGAAAACCCGATTCAGATGATTGTAATTTTCCAGCAGATAGGATAATGTGGAGAGAAATAGATGGTTCGGAAGATTTACGCAAATTTGAATTTACTGGTACTCCAGCATTTAACATAGATGAAGAGCAACTAAATGGTCAAGAACCGGTTGATTTTTATTTAGTAATTGTTGATCATGAGATTCAAAATATGTTGGTAAATGAAACAAATAGATATGCTGAACAAAAATAGTTGAGGCGATTGTAAATGAGTCACTTTCAAAACATTGCCTTTTGAGCAAATGGCAGAATACAAATAGAGTTAAACTGCTTCGTTTTTAGCTGTCGTAATGTGGATGGGCTTGGACAAAAAACGGAACTAAGAGACTATTGGAGCAACAATCCACTCTATAAAAATGACATTTCTAAAGGTTGCGGATTTAGTAGAAACAAAATCGAGACATTTTTACATTGCTTTCATATTTTGGATAATGAAAATAGTCAGGCAAACAACAGATTGTACAAAATTTCACCTCTGATAACAATGTTGAATAATAAATTTCAAAAAATATGTCAACCTAAGGAGTCTTTGTGTATTGACGAGACCATGGTGCCTTTTCGTGGAAGATTAAGTTTCTTACAATATGTGCCTGGAAAAGGCATAAATACGGAATCAAAATCTTTAAACTTTGTGTAGCTGAAGGTTATACATAGGCATTAAAGGTTTATGGAGAAAAGAACAGCCTTCCTAGAAATTCTTAGCTTCTAGAGTTGTTATGGAGCTCATGCAACCTCTCCTGGATACCGGAAGAACGTTGTACACTGATAATTTTTATACAGGCGTTGCACTAGCACACGAGTTAAACAGTAAAAAACTCACTTAGTGGGTACATTACGTGCTAATAGAAAGCATAATCCGAAAGCTGTAATAGATGCAAAGCTAAAACGAGGGGAAATGAAATCCCTACAGAGCAACACAAAGGTTATCGTTGGTATCTAAGTGGAAAGATAAAAGGGACGTTCTCTTTTTAACGACTAAGGATCATCCCTCAATGATTGAAGTTGAGACTAAACGAGGCCCTGTTAGTAAACCGTCGACTATTGTCGAATATAATGCGGCTAAAGCATTTATCGACGTCTCAGATAAAAAATCTGCATATAGCTCACCGATTAGGAGAAGTATCAAGTGGTACCGAAAGGCCGCTATTGAACTTCTAACCAATACAGCAATTGTAAATGCACATGTGCTGTACAAATATATTACGGGCAAAACAATATCTATTACATCTTTTCGAGAAAAAGTAGTTTTATCTTTGCTAAATCTTAAGGCACCTCCACCAGATCCAGACCAGGCCGTTGGGCACCGCATTACCCAAAAGAAAATAGAGGAAGATGTAAACTCTGTTATAAACACTTTTCAGAGCGAGAGGGAAGGCCATCGGCAATGAAAAATGCAAAAAAGTCCATACATATTGCCCAGACTGCCCCTGAACTGTTTTTATGTGCATGGACTGTTTTTTTGATACCCACACATGTAATGTTAAGAAATAATTACGCATTTCACCGAACTGTCCAATATAGCCGCCTGTTGGCATCATAAAAAATGATTTCCTTTAGTTTTGTTTATCATTGTTAGAGTGCATTTTATATTGTTTAGTTTAATATATAACATCATAATATGTAATACTTGTTGCAATATATTGCTTTATATATTGTGATGTGTGTGAGACAATCTGGTGCACATGGTTTAAACAAAAAACAAGATTTTTTGTACAGACCGTGTGCACCTGACGTGGCCACACTGTTTTTTGCTAAAAAATATGTCAGAGCCTCAAGTCACTAAGTAAGTAGCAAAACTAACATAAATTTTTAATACTATTTTTAAAATACTATAATTATAGTAGTAGTATAGTAATATAATAATAAGACTAAAATTAAAAAAAATGGTCTACTCTGGGATGAAAATTACGCTTTCATTAAAGGGTGGCTCGAATTCGACGCTCATCATTGAGATTTCGGAAACCGTAAGAGATGCAGGATCGGTTAAATGTAGACAAAGTTGCGCAATTTGATGCTCAATAAAATGCCGTTTTGCGTTTTAAAAATTCCGAGTACTTCCGGAAGTTATTCGAAAAAACGGAATTTTCAATTTTGGTTTCTATTGTTTCCTGGCTATATTTGTTAAGATAACTCAAAATAAAAAACACGTTTTCATGGTCACTTTTTCTGCTCAATAATTCAGTGTGATTAAATATTAAATCTGACGTTTCGGCTTCTGACGACCATCATCAACTAATTTTTTTAAATACGGAGTTGATATTTTTTTCAATTTAATTCCATCACCAGAATATTCCATATTTATTTAACCATAATACGGCCCTGAACTACATCCTCTAGTAAAATTATATATATATAACATTTGAACATTTATTTTTTATCGAATTTTACTAAATCGTTGTAATTATGCGAAAAGTATGGCTTAAAAACAATTAAAGCTTATTAGAACTAATCTTAATTTGTTTTAAGCTGCACGTAGTAGTAATTTTAATACAATGTTTTCTTTTATATACCGGGGACACAGGATTTTGTTACTTTCCCATTTTTTTTGTAGTTTTTAGAGAGACCAACAAACATTTTACAGTATTAATAATACCATAAGTTAACATTCTTTGTCATATCATTATCATGACCTCACAATCATATCCGGTTTAACCGGAAGTACCTTAAACTTTCTTGTTTTATATACAAGTACCTACTTTTTTAATATTTGTATCCTGTATAAAATTCCCTTTACAATGATATATCATACAGGGTGTTTCGCGATCACAGGTACACGAAAAAAAAAGCTCAAACTAAAAATTCGAATATCCTCATGTATTTTTTGGTTATTTAGTGTTACGTAATCTACCTTTTTAAAGAAATTAAATCAATTAAATGGATTGTACATTCTTAACATGATCTTATTAAAAAACTTCCACTAAAACTCTAATTTGTTTTTTTTATATAATACAATATTCAAAAAAGGTTATAGTCTTAAAGTTAAATTTAGTATTGCCTAATTTGAAATAATCCGTAGTATTTATTTTAAACTGAGAATGATTCTACTTATGAATTTTTGTTTGAGTATTTACTCAAACGAACCACAAAATTGACAAATATTAATCCATTTGATCTTATGTTTATTATTTGGAAACTGAATAGAACTTTTAATTTTATAAATATAATTTTAAATATTTACTCAAACAGAGCATACGCTGGTTAAAATGTACTTGCTTTAAGTCTGCAAGTTTTTTCTAACGGTTATCGCAAATTCCGCGCTACCCGTGCTAACGTAAGTTCTTATTTGGGAGAAGAAGACAAAGAGTGGTTTTAAAGTTATTTCTTTTTTTTGCGTGTCTGGAATTGTTGTGTTTCCATATAAAATAAAAATCGAGGATGTATTAAAATTGTGGGGCTGTTCTGAAAAATAATTGAATCATTTAAATCTAAGTATAAATACCTATATTCATAAATGTATATGACTCTAGTAATAACATAAACATAGACGCAATTTGGGGCGGCTAGAAGGAGCTTAGCCCGCCCCCACCAAGAACGAAATTAGACAAAATTAGCCACCCCCAAGATTCCCAGTATCCAAGCCGAAAATTATGTGACTAAAACCTAAAACTTCGACAAAAATGTGACAAACCTAAAACAAGAAACAAAAAAAACTCTAACAGTTCGCAAATTTAGGTTGGCCTCCGCAGGTCAGGTGGGCAGCAGCACCTAACTTTCGCGGTGGTTTCATGGTGTTCAAATCGCCTAAGTATAATCTGTATAGAAAATTTTAAACTGTTATTGTACATGTGTGTACTACTATATTAGTACATTTTCTTTCTTCGATTTTATAAATAAAGATGTGGTCAATTTTGATACATACCGTATTATTTAAAAATATTTATTTAATAACTAGCATCAATTGTATTTAAAAATATAGAGGTTGCCATTATACAAGGTGTGTTGAAAATTTTAAGGTTATTTTCTATTAATTAAATATGGCCTCGACCTAATTTTTTTAAGCAACCCTATGGCGATACCTTTGTTTAAATACCATCTCGGATCTCGTACTATGCTTTTGATTTTTTTCTCATCATTATTTTTATATTTTTAGTAACTTTATTTATTTTGAAGTCGATTTAGGTTTTTATTTAGTACACTAGAGTTAGTCTTTTTTATCATTACTATTGTATTAGATTTTATTTTTTTCTGTATTATATTTTACCAACTTGAGTTACTTAAAAGTAATTTACTTTTGCACTTATTTTTGGTGTTCCATTGGGTATTAAAATAAGCCCAAAGATGTTTTGTATAGCTAGATGTTAATATTTTTTGTTTATATAAAAATATTTGTTTTCAGTGGCATAGCTAAGTAAGCAAGCGCCGTGGGACAAAAATGAAGTGTAAGGCCCGAAGTAAAGTATTTAAAATATCGACATACTCCAATGAAACAAAAAAGAACTGTCTTCTCCACCTTACAATTATGGTTTATTTATATGTATTTGGAATGTGGGAGACATATTTACTACTCCTATTAATTTAACCTAGTAAATTAGAGTCCGAGGGCCTCTTGAACTTAGAGTCCCCGGGGCACTGCCCGCCTAGCCTAATAGTGGCTACCCCACTTAAATTCAGGATTCCCCCTCCAGAACTTTGAATTGTTTAGTATTTTTCATAAAAATTTAAGGACTTTAGTGAGACAACATAAACCAAATTTTAGACAGGCAATGACAGATATAAATGTCAAACTAACAGCTAGGCGCCATTTTAAAAAGAAAATTAAATAGAAAGGGGTCTTGTGCACATCATTTTAAACCTCCCGACGGTACTTTATAACCCTAGAACATAAAGTCAATACCATTACCTACTACAAAATGGCGGTACTTTGAAAATTACCTGAATACCTCATTTAGATGGCCGTATTTCCGAATATACTGTATAGTTTTAATACAGGAATTTAAATTTATAAATTCCAAAATATGGTATTTTAACTTTTTTATGGAGTTGAAAGTATTGTTTAATTGGATAAAATATTTTTGGCATTATCCTATTGCATAATTTATAAACAAACTAGGCTCAAAACTGCTGCAGTGTGATAGTTCTGCTTAAAATGTTTTAGTTCTGAAAAAAATATTGAATCCTTTTAAGACTAGAACACAATTTCCATTGCAGCAACATAACTAACGGATTTTATTGGCCCAAATCAGCAAATCTTTCTGCTACTAAATCTAATTTTGTCCAATAAAATAGGTTAGTTTGAAACCACAATGAAATTTTGTTCCATAAAAAACAGCTTCTAGTCACTGCTTTAAATTAAGTAAATCAGCATACTTTAATTAAATTATTCTTATCTTTTATTTTGAGTATATGAAAATCTCAAAATAACGGGTATGGTATAACATTTGTAAATTTACAATAATATCCATCTTGGCAATAGCATGCGAACTCAATTGAAGATGTAAATAATTTTAAATATCCAGTTTAAATATAACATGTTTAAACGTAGAACTAGTATCACTACATTGTAAAAGAGCACGTTTCAAATCAAAATTATTTGGTTTCTTAAAGCAACAATAAATTTGATAACTCTAAGCGTTTTAAACATTTAGTTTTAAAAATCCTATTTTTCTTTAAAAAATATATATATATTTGATGATATGAAATACTACAAGTAAATAAATAGTTCTTGGGTATATACAAATCTAACATTTGCTCAAACTGAAATTAATAGAATCAAAACAAGAAATTCTTTTTTCCGTATAGAGACATATTTTATTTTCTTTAATAAATTACTTTTTATTATTTCAGTTTTTAATATTATAAATGAGAGAAAATTAAAATTTCACAGCCTACTTAGCAAAAAATATATTCAAAGCAGAAAAAATAGCGGACTTGTAATTAAAATAGGAAAGTTTATGGTACTTCCGGTGAAACTGAAAGTGATTTTGAGGTCATGATAATGACAAAAAAATGTTAATTTATGCTATAATAATACTGTAAAATTTTTATTGGTCTCTCTTAACAACTTTAAAAATAGTTGTGAAAGTAACAAAATCCTGTATCACCCGGTATACAGGGTGTTTTTTCGATGTAAGTACAGGAATCACGAAAACCGCTGCAGCTACAACAATGGTTAAATGGGAAAAGAATTGTAGTTTTTAAAGCTTATATTTTTTTACCTGTAGTTCAGTTAATATTTGAAAAAAAAATAAATGGGGAAACTTGTAAAGAATTATCTTTCTAATAGAAAGGTTAAATCCGATATTTGATCTAGTACTCCGTTTTTGAGCTACAACAGAAACTTCTTTTTTTTTAATGGAAACCATAGTTAGCTATAACATTAAAAAGAAAAAACCTTTTTATTAGCTTTAATATGATGTACACCAAGATATATTTTAAATAAAAAAATAACGTAATTTTGGATGAAATTTTGGATTTGAAATTTGTTTTTTATTGCCGAATAAACAAAAACAACTAGGGTAGATGTACCAGTAGTCACCACTTTTTTTTAATTGGTCAAAAATAAGCAAAATATAAAAAATATAGCATTCAGTGACATCTAAAATTAAAAGAGGGTACCTAGTAGATAGGTGTATGAATTTTTCGCCTTCCAAGAGGTGGCGCCATGGTGTTAGCTTTCATCTGAAATATGGATGATGGAGGGGAGGATAACCATCTTTTATGGCGGAAAAGTTAAAAAAGTGGCCATCGGAATGTAGCAAATTGGGATGGCGCCACAGTAGCCAGTGGAGGGATTTTGCTATTTCTTTCCTTTTTTATTTTGTATCTATCTGTCCTTTTTCATTTTGTATCTTACTCTAATAATACATGCTCATTGGTTAAAAAATCTCCTCTGGCTACGGTGGCGCCACCTTAAGTTGCTCCTTTCGACGGACACTTTTTAAAACATTCAGATGGTTATCCTCCCCTCCACCATCCATAATCTGAAATACGCGCGCTTTCTTAGCATTGTAGGTTATGTCATGGCTTATGTGATTTGTTAAGGTAAGCTCCTTCTTTTTGCTTGATACACACTGCTATTTTTACTAATATATCTTTACTTATATACCTGCTTGGTAGTGGAGGTTTATATTTTGATATTATGTAAAAGATTTACATTGAAATTAGTTTTTTTTTGTTTGGGACCAGGATGGCAATTATTAGAATTACAACACATGCAATGGCAATTATTGGTTTTAAAAATAAATGTTAAAAGGTGCTTTTTTAGCTGCAATTACCATACAAATAATATATAAAGGCATTAAAAAACACGAGGTATATATTTTCAATAAAACCAATAGTTGCCAGGGGTGGCAATAATTGGTTTTGATATGGCAATTTTTGGTATTAATATAGTATGCCATAATGGAGCAACCAACTGGAAAGAAGCCATTTTTCCGTTATAGCCAAGAAGCAATGAAAAAAGCAATTGCTGAAGTTCGTCATGGTAGTTCAATCAAAGCTGAGGCAAAGAAGTTTGGTGTTCCCAGGAGGACGCTTGGAAATAAAGTAAGTGGAAAAACACCTGAAGAAAGAAGAATGGGTCCCCCAACTGTATTAACCAATGAAGAGGAGAAACGTTTAACTGACTGGATCATTTCCATTTCAAGAATGGGGTTCCCTTTAGTTGAAGATGACATTTTGACCACCGTAAAGAAAATTATATTGAATAGCAAAAGAGAAAACCCTTTTATTAATAACAAGCCAGGCAGGAAATGGTTTACCTTATTCATGAACAGACATAAAGAAGTTTTATCCAAAAGGACCCTGAACACTTAAGTGGAAATCGAGCTTTTATCACCGAAGAGAAAATTCGAATGTGGTTCTCCGAAGTAGAAACTACTTTAAAGCATGAGAATGTTTTTGAGGCGCTGAGCGATCCAAATAGAATTTTCAACTGCGATGAATCAGCATTCCAGATATGCCCAAAAAGTGGGAAGGTAATTGCCCCAAGAGGTGAACGCAATATATATGAGCTTTCAAAGGGGTCAGATAAAGAATCACTCACTGTATCAATATGTATTTGTGCAAACGGAAGTGTTTTACCACCTTTTATTGTTTATTCGTATCAAAGAATTCCCGCTGACATAGTAAGAAATATTCCTGATGAATGGGCAGTAGGTAAAACAGATAATGGCTGGATGACAGGAGAATCGTTCTTTGCATATATTACTAATGTTTTCTACCCCTGGTTAAAAAAGAACCATGTAAAATTTCCCGTCATTTTATTCCTTGATGGCCACACGTCCCATCTGACTTTACATGTCAGTGATTTCTGTGCTGAACATCATATCATTTTAATAGCTCTGTACCCAAATTCAACCCATGTTCTCCAGCCATGTGATGTCAGTGTATTTAAAGCTATGAAAATGTCCTGGCGAAAAGTTGTTCACGAATGGAAGTTTAATAATTCCCAAGAAACTTTAAATAAATCGAACTTTCCTGTCCTATTCCAAGAAGTTTTTAAAAATATCACTCAAGAATCAGTAATGAATGGTTTTAAAAGATGCGGCCTATATCCATGGTGTCCAGATAATGTTGATTTTTCAAAATGCCTGAAACAAGCTCCAGCTAATAGTGGTAAAAAAGATCAAGGGGAAAAAATAACAAAAAAATACGAAGAATTAAAAGTATGTTTGAAAATTATTGAAAGACAAATAAGTAATGAAATTGTAGCAAAGTTTAAGGAAGTCTTTGAAAATATGGGAGATTGGAATGAAGCAGTTGAATTTACTGAATTATTCAAGTTATGGAAAACATTAAAAGTCAAGTGTGCAGAAGAGGCAACTAATGACATGGACATAGAACAACCAAGCACTTCCAAACAAGTAGAAATGTCTCCAAAGCTGAAAATTAATAATAATCAAGAACAGATGGTTCAAGAAACTCCAGAAAAAAGTAGCACTAGCGTCGGTTCTACTATACTTGCTGTTGATGGTGACGCCATGTATTCTAGTGATAAGTCTCCATTTTCCAAAGCTATAAGATGGCCAACACCGAAAGTATCAATAACAAAGGGTTATAAAAATAGAAAAATGATAACATAGAGGTGAAATTTTTAAAAGAAAGAGTAGAGAATTCTTGTGTATGGCCGCAAAATCCAGATATCGACGTAATAAATAGAAAGTACATTTTTATGGTCCAATATCGCTAATAGGCAATGAACCATTTTACATTGAAAATTTGACTATAAGAAAGATTAAATCACTTTACCGTTTGTTAAAAATAAAAAAACAGTTATAAATAAATTTAGGTTTTGAATTATTTTAAACATTTTATGTAACATTTCTCTTTTGTGCTAAATAAATTTTTGTTTTAGTCACTTATGTTAATATTTAATTTATTTAACCCCACAAGACCTCAAAATGATTTCCTAAACCAATAATTTTAGTTTTATTGCTTAATGGCAATCACTGGGTTTTAAGTATGGCAATCTCTGGAATTTTTCATAATTGATAGTGTCAATTACTAGATTGTTTATCAAATAAACAAATACATACGCCAAAATGTATTTTATAAGTAGTAATAAAAAAATTTATATCGTTTTTTATAACACCTTATTAACAAAGGACGCCCTAAATATAGAAATTCAGTATATTCCATATTTTAAGGTCACAATCATAAATATAATAAAATGTAGGGGCTTAAAGTGGCAATTACTGGTACAGTAGTTTTATTGACAATGAATTTTCTTTTCATCTCATCTAGTACTGTACATTTTTTAAATCAATTAATTAAAAAAAAACACATTTTTTAAAAGGTTTTAATAATTGGAGACCACTAACTGTTACAAATAAAAAAAATATATTTAAGTTTTAATTTTTTTAATGTAAACCTAAAGGGATTATTCTACTAATGATACTTTACATTCTATTTTTACCAGCATGATGGTTAAAATCAACTAACAGTAGCTTAATAAACGCGTGACCTTAATGGAACAAATTAAATTATTTAGACAAAACATACTTTAATTGTTTAACAAACTTTTGTATAGGTTGTAAGAAAGTGATTTCCTATGGCTAAAATCCATTTTACATATCATGTAAATTAAAACATTCAAATGTCTTATTTTAATCTCGGGTTTATTTTGATTTTCATGTTTTTAGGTAAAGATTATTGTTGCGACCCTAACACTATGGTGATTAGATGCAACAGCTTTTGTTAATAATTATTTGTTTGTTTTTTAATAAATTATTCTAATTTTATTATTACTAGAATAGCACCATTTAGTTGCAAAATATTGGTATTTTGGGACCAATAATGTTTATTTGTTGAAAGTAAAAAACGCAGGTAAACATATCGTGATAATAGGTGGTGGCTATTTGCGCCTCAGAACCAGTTTAGCTGAAATCGCGCTAGCTGTCGATATCTCGTGCGGCCCTGCTCTTAGATTTTCGTTGTTGTACGAGAAAAAGCTCTTGCAGGTGAGGCGGGATTGCATCGTGGATAAAATGGTAGGTGTCGTCTGTAACCACACATAGTGTTTTTGGAAAATGGCTTACATTTTACATTACCATTTGTTGAAGCCCAACCTGGGCAAACCCAGATCCACCCTGTACACATTTTCCAAGAGAGAAAAACTAAAGGTGGATTGTGAAACATCGCCCAAATTAAAATGCCATTAGTAGAAGAAGTATTTGTACATTAGGAAAAGCTATGAATGACGCCAAACAGAAAGCCAATTAAAATAACAAATCAGGTGCAGTGTCATATTAAAATACAAGTACTAACTTGGGAGAGTGAGCACGACATATGGGTGATTCTGAAGAGGATGAGATAGAATGTGATGAATAAAGGGAGAGAAAAGAGTTGAAGCCTCTGGTAAAACTAAATAGATAAAAATGAAAATGATTTAACTAACGATGTTGACTTTTTACTTTTCATTTACGGACTTAGATATCAAGGAATATTTAAGTTTAAAAAGAACCTTTTGTAAGTTGTTATTGAAGAATTTAAAAACAATAAACTCTGCACCTTGTTTTTATAACAAACAAGATCCTGTCATTGATCGCATTTACAAGTAGAGGAAGGGATGTTGAAAAAATAAAACTGTAAATAAATAAAATTTAATAAAAAACTATCTAATAAACAAGGGAAGAAGAAGGTGCTAATTCAAAATCTATACGAAAAAATTTTAGAAGAAGAGACCTTCCACATCCTCTTCTTTTGATGATGATGTTTAAGTATTTACGAGTGAGTCAGGTGGTGGCAATTTTTTTTACAAGATGATAAACTCGATTGATGAAATGAACGGATCTCAACGCCTTCCTCAGAAAGTTAGAACATATGTTATACAATTATCGTACTGAGTTTAACTTTCTTTATCGTACACACAATATTCAAGAATAAATCCTTTTCAGTATTTTCAAGCATACGCATTTCCAGTATAGCGATCTGTAAACTGTACGTGTTGTAATCAGGTTATTCAAATTAATTGGTAATGATATAAACATGTTCTGCGGCGTTTTTATAATTTAACTCTGCATCTATATCTTGTAGCAAACATTCTCTCCGCACCTACCACTAAAATGCAATTCATGAACAGTAAGTACCCATGTGCGATTTAGGCATAAAATTGATTTATAGATACATGTAAAATAAAATATACAGGGCATTTGTTTTTAGTTCTGTAGCATTTGCATAGCTTCTATTTTTGAGTGTTTATAATGTACTTAGAACTCTATTTTCGTTATTTATTTTACAATTATAAATCCATTTATTATTACCATAGCTTTGTTTTATTACAATAAAAAAAAATAAAAACAGTTATATAACAAAATCTTAGAAAAGGGTTTGTCGTGTGAGAAAAATTCCTAGCATAATTTAGTAATTTTCACAAGGCGCGAGTTCTGTACAGGGTTAAAAACAGTAGATGCCTTATTTACACAAGACTTTAAGATGGACACAACATTGACAACAAGTCCGGGTGTTGATTTGCTTTTACATCCTGCTGTTCAGGTTTGGGCTAGAATCCATAGGCCAAAGTAAGCGAGGGTTTTGATCAAAAACGAGGTAGAAGACAACATAAGTATGACTCTTGTCAGATACCAAACAGAAGCAAAACAAAAAAAAAACGGCTTGAGTCCAACATCGATCACGACAAAAGCCAAGGTTTTGCTTTAGTAAGGTTGAAAGTTTTGGATATGGGCAAGACTATCAAAAAAGAAGTCCAGCGAGATTGAGATGATCCATATATTCTATGTTACAGACTAACATCGGTTTACGAATTAGATAGTTGCAGATGCATGCTCTTCATTGTTTTAATTCGTTAAGCAAATTTAAAAATACGGGGGATCAAGCTAATTAAATATGAAATAAGAGTCTCACAGTGTAACTGAAGCGGGAGGGAACTTGGAGTAACTTCAACTACTCGCGTTTCTCTTTACTATATTTTTTGTTGGGCGTAAAAAAATTCCAATGTTTAAATTATTGTCTCTTGTCTTTAGTGTTGTAATAACGTTACTTTAAAAATAATGAGTTCGTCAAAAGTTAGACTGTATATTATTACAGTACATAACAGCAAGAAGTAATGTTTAGAGAAATGTTTGATGTGTCCTTGTACAATCCGTGTGTTGTCTAACAAAATAGCATCGTTTTCGGCGAATGTTGCTTCAACAAGCCTTGACCGAAATAAAAAACGGTTTACCAAAAAAACTGCAGCAAAAAAATTTAATATACCCAGAGCAACGTTGCAATTTAGGCTAAGTAAAAAGTTTAAAAAATTGAAAAAGGTCCAAATCCCTATCTAACAAAGGAAGAAGAGGAAGCATTAGTTAATTGGATTTTGGATAGTCATCGAAAGGGTTTTCCAAGGCGAAAAATCGATATACAGTTAAGTGTTAAAGCCTTTCTTGATGCAGATTAACGGGTTAACCCATTTAAAGAAAATACACCAGGTGACTGGTGGTTTCATGCTTTTTAAAGAGACATCCCATTATATGTCATAGAACCCCCGAAGCAGTAACATCAGCTTCATCAACTGTATCTGAACCCGACATCCGAAAATGGTTTTTGGAGATAGAAAACTATCTTAAAGAAAAAGAATTATTTTCAATAATAGACCATCCATCAAGAGTTTTTAACGGTGACGAAACCTGTTTCCTTTTTAATCCCAAATTGGATAAAGTAATTACCCCAAAAGGAGCAAAAAATGTGTACGAGGTAGACATTGGCGACGCTAAACAAAACCTCACTGTAATGTTTACTTTCTCAGCGTCAGGTACCACAACACCCCCAATGATAATTTATCCTAACAAACGATTATCAGCTGCGATTTATAAAAATATTCCTGATGACTGGGGTATAGGATTCAGCGATAACGGCTGGATGAAGTCCGAAATTTTTATAGAATACATCGAAAATATCCTATATCCCTATTTAAAAAGAACTGGAATGGAATTTACAATAATATTATTTTTGGATGAACATAGGACACACCTAACATTGCAGCTTAGCAAGCTTTGCACCAACCTACAGATCATCTTGATTGCCCTTTATCCGAACTTCACTAGGATATTACAACCTGCTCATGTTAGTAGTTTTCGACCATTGAAACACTTATGGAAAACTGCAGTATTAGCTTGGCGCCGTGAAAACCCATACTGCAAAATGGGTAAAGAACATTTTGCCCCCATCTTAAAAGGAGCTGTGGCATCTTTAAAACCAGAAACAATCACAAACGGGTTTAAAGCCTGTGGCCTACAGCCGTGGAATCCAAATGCAGTAGATTTCACAAAGTGCTTGGGCAAAGATTTAAGTACCACAAATAAATCCAACACCGAGTCATCCTTAGAAAATGGAAACTCTAACTTAACATTTCTAAACTTCTCTAAAATGAACAAAATATGTTGGCTCTTGAAAACAATACAAGTTCATGCAAAGAAGAATGTGAATACTTTATGCTTTTAAAACAAATTTTCTTACAATTACAGCCGCAAAAAGAATTTGCGCAAAATTTACAAAATCAATCTTTTATTGAAATTAATGACCCGGATTTTGAATACGTAGAATGCAATTTCAATATTGAAAAAGAAAGTCAAATTCACAATATATCGGAATTGAAAATAAATAAAGAAGATCAGCAAGTCTTACAGTCAACTAATATAAATAATGAGTACTTTACAGAGGAAGAATTAAATAAAATGCCAGTTTTAATAGCAACCTGTAGCAATGATGATGTGAACATAAATAGTAAAAAATTAATCATTCACCAAAACGTTCAACTTAAACCATCATTAACACAAAATAAAATATTTGATTCCTGGACTAAAGTGGAGTTACCATCTGAATTCACTCTTAACACAGACGAAAAAGAAAATATGTTAGAAACAAATTTTCAGGAATCAACTAATAAAAAAACAAAAATAGACAACTTTCTTCCTAAATCATTAACTCCCGAACGAAAGAAAAGACAAACGGAGAAAACTCCTTTTGTCCTAACTTCGTCGGGTTATAAAAAAATTATTGAGGAGAAAGAAAAAACTAAAGCAGAAAAAGAAAAAACAAAATTAGAAAATAACATAAAAAGGGAACTTAAATTAAACGAGAAAAAGAAAAATCATAATACATTGCTCACTGAGAAAAATCTTTTTCATATTTAGGTAATAACGAAGCACCAAGTTCAGAAAGTTTTGTTCGAAATATATTTAAAAGGCCAGATAAAAAGAAAATCTTATTCCAACAAATAACATACCTATAAGAAAGGGCTTGTGTTTCATGTGCACAAAAAATATCTATTTAACCAACATTGGTATTAAATGTCAAAAATGCAACAGAAAATATCATGTTTCTTGTCTTAAAAATAAGAAAATATATGTAGAATTTTTCTTATGTTCTGTCTGCTTGGTAAAAAATAACCAGGATTAATGTTTTAATTTTAAGTAAAAAATCGTTTTTGTTAATTAAAAAACTTGTATCCTAATATTTAAGATTTTTTTTTGTTATTAGGATAAATATTATTTAAGTAACAATGGAATTTTATACTAAATTTTATATTTATGTTTCAGTAGCTTCATACTATTTAGCTATTTTGTTATTACTAATTTTTACGGCAAAAATTAATATTTATTTAATAACTACATAACTTAAAATTTATGATACATTATTTACCCTTAACAACAAAATATAATTTAGGATTAATCAGATTTTAATTACCAAAATTTAATTTTCCATTATTTCTAAGTTATTATTTTCTTTTTTTATTTATTTAGTTCAATAGTGTCTTAAATTCGATAAGTTTTTAAATTAAATTTGTTTGGCTTTATGTTTAAATTATATATTGTCATATAAATTTTTGTATTATTGCACGAATGATGAATTGACAAAAATGACTATTTTTTATTATTTTTTTTTTACTGAAAACTTTAACAAATTAAACAAAAAATTATTTTATTATATTCTACATACCTTTTTAAGTATTTTGCAAAAACAGTATTTTAAAAATATTACGTAAATAATATCTGCTTAACTCTTTTAAAGTGCCAATAACTCCCCTTTTACCCTACATGAAAATATTTTTTTTTAATGCGTAAATCTTATTTTTTAGAAATAAAAGTTTCTTATCGACATTCTTCTTCAAGCAATATTGTAGGGCTAAAAGGACGCAACCACCACCTTCAGAATAAGGAATTTTTTACCTGAGGTATTAGTAGTATAATGGGTTGGTTACAGAATAGAAATTCAATTTAGTCTAAACCTTATTGGTGTTAGCAAGTGTTTCTAAGTGTTTATAAGTTTTTTCCAATTTTTTAAAATGAGTCAAGATAGTTTACTAAGAGCATTAAGTGTTGGGGAGTCCAGCCAGACCGTATTAGATGAGGAAATGGCGATGATGAACATACCAATGACCGAGCTTTTTGATGACCGGATGCCGCCATCAGAAAGCCAGGAAGAGGACAACGCTATAGAGGGCATTTTGGAAGCATTCCCTTTAGAAAGGCAAGGTGTTGAACAAGATAAAATTAAAGTGTTGGATAATGTGTTAGTGCGGCCGGCAATACCCATTTAAAAAAAAGAAAGCTTATTGCTCCGAGGGGTGCCTAAAATAAAATTTTAAATTCGGTCGCTAGAGCTTCCAAGTCGTGTGGTAGTGCGGCACTATCGCCCGAAAATAAATCGGGCCACATGATAAACAATGCAAACCGAAAAAGCCCTCCTAGCAAAACCACGGCATCTGGGAGCATATATATATATATTTTCATTCGTTATTTATTCCAGCTGTAGTTTTACTAAAGTAAAGTATTTTTTTATCATAACTTTAGTTTAGTTCTGGTTAGTGTTTTAGATTAATTTTTTTAATTAGGTATGGTATGGTAGTTTTTAGATTGTATTTTTATCATTTTAGATCGTATTTTTAACAAAAATGTTTATTGTAAACCTAAATATAGCATTTGTATATTTTTGTATGTTAAAAAATCTTTTATCGTATGTACGTTTTATTGTATGTTAAAATTTAAGTTTATTTGTAGTAAGCCATAGGAAAGTAGTTTTATTGTTTAAATTTTAGTTAATTTATAGTTAGCAATAGAAAAGTAGTTTTATTGTTTTAATTTTAGTTTCATTTGAAAAATAAATTTAATAAATAAATAAATTTATTTTTTAAACTATGCAATTTTTTTATTTTACCCATAACACCTTTATAAAAATTTAAATAAAAAATTGGGTTTTGAAGCATTTTTCAAAAAAAATATAAGAAAAAAATGACAGCATTCACTTTCTACATATTATAGCAATTTAAAAATTGAAAAATTCAAAAAAAAAAATAAAAAAACTAAATAAAAAAATCGTTTTTGAGCCATTTAAAAAAAAAACTTGTGGCTTTTTGATGTACCTTTTAATGCAACATTAATTAAATAAATATATTTATTAAACTATACAGTGTTTCAATTTGCCCCAAATTATCCAAAAAAAATATTTATAAATAATAAAATTAACAAACAGATTATATATTTGTTTAACCTTTTTTAATGCACAAATACATGAAAATATTTTTTGAATGCGTAAATCTTATTTTTAGAAATAAAAGTTTCTTATCAACATTCTTCTTCAAGCAATATTGTAGGGCTAAAAGGACGCAACCACCACCTTCAAAATAAGGAATTTTTTACCTGAGGTATTAGTAGTATAATGGGTTGGTTACAGAATAGAAATTCAGTTTAGTCTAAACCTTATTGGTGTTAGCAAGTGTTTCTAAGGCCCGATTTTATAAATTTCGTTTAAACTGGAGTTTTAACCTAAGTTAAAACCATAAATTAAAACAGGAGTTTAAACCCAAGAGATGCGATATAGATGTTTTATAGGTTGCGGTTAAATAATATTTGGCTAACTTCACGATGTTATGAAGTTACCAATATTTATTTCAATTTTTTGACTTTTGACAAATAGGCCCTGCGTCATGCGTATGAGGGCTGTGCGATTTTTTTCTTTCGTACTCCTGTGAATCACCGGCTTTAACTTTTCTCTTTTTCGGTTCGGCTTTCGAATTAAGCACAAGTGTCGTTAAAAGTTCCCCTTGTAATATTCTGGTCTATGGTTAAAAAGATACATTAACGGGTACCCTACATTAACTTTCGGTTTGAAGGATTTATTATAAGGGCTTATTCTTATTATAAGGAAAATAATGGAAGTAAAAGAAAGAACATCAAACTTTACCGAATTAGAAATTAAGATGTTAATTTCTTTAGTAGAAAAGTACCAAAACGTTTTAGAATAAAAAAAAGCAATTTCATCACCTGGAAACAAAAGGAGGAAGCTTGGAACAATTTAACTGAGGAATTTAACAAAACTGGTATATCGAAAGAACCTAGAAGTACCAAAGTTATTAGGGGTAAGTGGGAGAATTTAAAAAGAAAGCAAAAAAAATTGCTTTGGAAAAAGAAGAAACATATAAGACAGGGGGAGGAAAAGGAGATTTTCCGAAAACATCATCGGAAGATGAGAAAATTAAGGAAATAATTGGTGTAGCAATTACTGGATTACAGAATAGTTATGACAGTGATTTTATAGAATTTTCTCAGCAAAGCACCAAGCCAAACACAGAAGTAGTTTATGAAGAAGGTAAGATTAATATTATTTAAATAGTGGTCTTGATTTAGGTTAGAGAGTTACGTAGTATGCAAGTTCTTGGCCATTACAAGTAATACCTAAGGCTTTTAATAACAAGTACAGGGTTTTCATTTATATTTTGATACCTATTTTTAACTATAAGCAAGAAGGATGAAAAAAACGTTGTGTAAAAAAGTTTATACTTTTTCATCTATTATCTTTTGAGCATAAAAAAGAAACAAATAGACGTCAGAAACTCAAGAAAAATGAAGAGGTAAGTAAACTTTTTTAAATGGGACACTGCTCAGGACACTGTGTATATTATGTTACCTTTAAAAATGCCTTTTAAAAAGCTTTACAATTATCAAAGAAAGTGCGTATATATTATTAAATAAAGATAATTGTGTAGCATCAATTTCAGTTAATTTAAATAACACTTGGTTGCCTTTGCTTGATACTGAAGTATCTTCAGGAAGACTAAAAATTAACTAACTATTCACCTTTTTGTAAAATAAACAATCATTACACCAGCAACCAGTTATCTATGTCACTATGACACTATAACCAAACAAACATGTTTTGACATTTAATGTCAATGTTTTCAGAATATCCCAAAAAAACAGAAAAATTGTGAATTTTAAAGCCTAAATAATAGTAAGTTTTTATTTTTATTAGTTTTATTCCATTTATCTTGATAACGGTGTCAGATTTGCCACCGAAACGTCGATTTTTAATTATCTGTTTAATTGATTAAAATTTTTTGGTTTTTTAGTACTTTTAATTTTATTTTGGCGTGTACCCAAATAAATACCATCTATTGACAGGAGCTAGATTTTGGCAACTATTCAAAGCCCTCTAGCCGAATTTGATAGACAAAAAATCGCGATTTTTGGGCAAAAATGGGTATTTTTTTTGAAATCTATTTTTTACCTATTTCTACGTGTTGTAGAAAAAAACCGTTAAAAGGTTTTTTAAAGATAATTAAACGATCTAAGGGATGACGCAAAGGTTATTTGATAATTTTAATAAATAAAGCGACAATTTTAGATCAAAGTCGGCACTTTTTAGTAAATTTTAAAAATTCGTATCATCAAAAGCGTTCAACCCAGCGACTTAAAATTTTGATATCTTGTAGAGCAAGAAGTGGACAATATCCCAGAATTATTTTAGAATTTTAGCTTAAATAGTTTTTTTTAATTAAATAAAATGTAAAAAATGTCCCATTTTTTACCAAAAAATAAAAATTTTCAAGCTTTATAAAACACGCTGTATAAATAATACAAATATGTTTATTATTTTATATTTTAAAACTTTTTCCGAAGAATCCAATGACATCTGCTTTTTGTAATTTAATGTCACAATTTTGAGAAAAATTAAAAAAACATGCTAAATTTTCAAATTTTATGTCATTTTTTGTTCATTTAAAAATTTCTCAGAGTAAGTGAAACATTTTAAACAAAAGATCATTTAGGCACTTTGAGTCATAAAGAGGCCCTTTTATATTTTACCAACCACGTGACAATTGATAAAACTGTTTTCGAGTTATTAAGGCTCAAAGTCGGTCTATTTTTTACTACAAAAATGTTAGTAACTCTTTTTCTATTTATCCAATTAAACCAAAAAACAATAGGGTTCTCACGAGGGCCATTTCTGACCTGTATAAAAAATTTCATTTCGATAAAATAAAACCATGAAGAGATAATTAATTACGCTCACCTAGTTTCTGGAAAAGTCACATTTTTTGCAAAATCCTGTACTTAACGTTTTTCAATTGTTTTGAAATTTTTTGGACAGTGGTCTCATTAAGTGGCAAATTTTTCCTGAAAATTTTAAATTTTTATCTCTTACCGTTTTTTTTATTAATTTTTTTCTAAAAAAATGCAGAAGCAACACCGATCTAGTGACCGAAAAGTACTGGGATAATATAAACGATCGCATGTGTGTGAAACCACTCAAGCATTTCTGTTTCATCGCTAGGATACCTATTATTAAATAAAACAATCATTTATGGTTTTTTACAGCTAGTAGAGCTTTGTCTCGCGTTTTTGTAAAAAAATTGTGATTTAACATTGTTTAAAGAAGAGTGAGTGCTAAACCAATTAAAATTTGTTCAGGTATGTAGAAATGTTATTATTTTATATATGCTTACATATTTTAAAGTATAATTGCATTTTTATTATAATTTTTAAAATGGCGTCGGGTGAAATGGTAGGTCCGGGGCTGAAGTCACCGTGTTATTTGACTCGGTATCACGGCGCTCTTTTTCACCATTCGCATCTTGCACGATGGCTCGCATCTTATGAAGATTTTTTCATATGATGCGAGTAATCGTAAAAGATGCGAATGGTGAAGAATAGCGCCGCAGAGCGCTATTTTTACTATATTCCCCTTTTTGTATAAAATTCTTAATATACCACTAAATTCGTACAAAATATTTTTTAAACACCATTTAAATTTTTGTTTTTTATTTATTTTACACCTTTTTTCTATTAAATTATTTTTTTATTTTAACGCCCAACCACGCATACACCTATGTCGTTTAAACTTTCATGGCTGCCTTGATATAAAATAATGCTTTTAATTTAATGTAAAAAAGCAAAAAAATAATCTATAAAAAATTGGATTTAAAAAGGTTTTTTTATATTAAATAAAAAATTGTGTGTCAATTAAGTGTATAATACAAAAAAATTGTGAAATAGGAAGGGGAAATATTGTGAAAAAAAGGTTTGATTAAAGTTAAATTTTGATGATGGATATCTTAAAAACAAAACATTTTTGACTAAAAATTCTTTTAGATTCGTGTTTAGTCAGAATTAGAGTAGCTTCTACTTCCGAGACAACTACCCAACAAAAAGGCTTCGAAACCTCGCTTTCAGTATTAATTAAAGTATTTTCCAAGATCCTCCGCTTAATGCGTTGGGCACGTTGTTTCAAAGTTTTATTTTTGACTCTTATAGATTTAGTGGGACGAGATTGCAGTGTTATTATGTTATTACTTTTTTAAATATTTTTAGGGCTATTTTCAACATCATTGAAGTCTTTTCGACTACAGCCCGTTGTTGCCGCCGAACCAAAGCCGGACAAGTAGTCAAAGAATGAATCTCTCAGGTAACATATTATTGATTAAAGATAAGTCGAATAACTTAGCACGCAATAATTTTATTTTCTTAAGGGGTAATGAACCTTCTGGAGTATACAGGGTGTCCAAGAATATGTAGGCAATCTTTCGAATTTATATAGAACACGTAAGAATAATGTGACAAGTTCCTAAAATTTTTTTCCTAAAGAACTTATTTACAGAGATATGTGCCCTTAAAGTACGCCGCTGGAAATCGGTTTTCTTTAAATAACTTTTATAGTACTTGGTATTTTAAAATATTTTTTTAATATGACAAATACAAGTAAAGACTTTTATCCAACACTTACATATAATATCTACATAATTGATCAGATTTTGAGGATATAAAGTGTACTATAAGTCACTAGTGAGCTAAAGTACCCTTTAGCTCAGTGAATTATAGACAATACAAAATTTTGTTGCTGGTGTTGACAATGACAAGTAACAAATAATGGATGACGTTTTTAAATTATTTTCGATATTAAAAACGATTTATACGAAAGTGTTGGATAAAATTTTGTATTAGACACGTGAGTTATTACATATAAGTCACTTAAGAAAATTACCTCTCTCGCCCTTTGGGCTCGAGAGGCATAATCCTCATATTTTAAAAGTATTTTGATGTATACAGGGTTGCTTATAAAAGCGTGACGACATAAAGTTATGTTTTTATTTTAAATGGAACACCCTGCATTTTATATTCTTGCTGAATTTCTTTTAATATTATATCACTTATTTGTTATAGGTTATGTGGGGTTAAATCTTCAAATTTAGGAAATATTGTAGTTTTTTCAAAAAATAGAAAATTAAGGAAATATTTTGTAACGCTACCATTTTCTCAATTTCGATTTGTTTTTTTGATATTTCCTGGGTAGGCAAGAACCAAATTGTCCACATTTGTAGATTTTATTAATAAAATGTATTTTGATTATACAGGAAGACAAGAAAACAGTGGTAAACTTAGAAAAATTTAACCTTACTTTAAATGAAACACCCTGTATTTTCTTTTATAGGTGGTTTAGGCCTTTTAATACCCATGCATTTCCTTAATGTTTTCCTATACCGGAGTCAAGTACTTTTTGCAATATTTTTAGTTTTCTTTTTTTTAGGAAAATGTTAGTTTTAAATGGGACAACTTGATTTTTTTATTACTTCGGGCCTTTTAATATTTATATATTTCATGAGGGTTACCCTATATCTTAGTCAAGTACTTTTTGCAATATTTTTATTATTTTTTTAATTATAGTTTCACTTTAGGATACCTAATTTTTACTGATATCATAATATAACTTCAAAACTAATATTAGGAAAATATCAAAAATTAAAAATACTGCAAAAATAATTTGACTTTGGTATAGGGAAACTCTAAGGAATTGTATAAAAACTTAAAAGCACAAGCAATAATCAGAGAAAATACAGGGTGCCCCATTTAAAACTAATATTTTCTAGTAAAGAAAAGAAAATTAAAAATATTGCAAAAACTAATTGACTTAGGTATAGGGCAACCTTAAGAAAATGTATAGGTATTAAAAGCCATAAACCAATGATAAAAAAATAGGGGAGACTGTCCTAAAATGACATAGTCGATAAAATGACATAGCAGACATTCTTCCTTATAGGAGTAATATTCAGTACCTAGCGCGCCATCTTTGCGAAGGGTGTCAAATTTAAGCTTAGTAGTTAAGATATTAGATGTCTCATTACTCATATGGGGATATTACAGAGGTTTGTTGATTTTAGTCCGTTGTGATTTATATGTCGCCTATACAATTTTGCTTAAAATTTCAATAAAAATTAGATAAATCAAATTCTAATTTTTAAGTTATTGGTCCTGTAGGTATATATTTACGTTCTGTGTGAGTGATTTGCATAAAAAATGTAAGTACATTTTTGTTTGGTTTTTATTTATAAAAGGTTCCAACTCGTTTAAAACGACATAGGTATATTAGGTCTAAAATGACATGGTATGTCGTTTTATCCAAGTTGGCATGTAACTACATTTTGTAGTAACAAGTATTATTTTCACACTATTGTTACGAATTTTTTTATTTTTTATAAATTGCTGTGCTTATAAATTTCTCATAATAGAACAACAAAAAGTTTAAACATTTACTTCTTTAAATTAATAAACGTTATTTTAGAATGGTTGGAAAGTATAAAAGAAAAACCGACAGACAAAAATGGAGTGAAGAGTCGATGAGATTGGCTATTAAAGCAGTACATCAGGGTCGTATGGGGTGGCTTGCTGCTTCAAAGCAATACAATGTACCCCAAGCAACATTAAGAAGACGTGCCCAAAATAAAAACAAAATTGTTCAAGGGACCAATAAAGGTCTGGGACGTTTTTCCACTACTTTCTCATCAGATATGGAAAATGAATTAGTTGAACACATTATAAGCCGCGAGAATATGTTGTTTGGATTAACCGTACAAGATCTAAGAAAGTTGGCATATGACTTTGCCGAGGCCAATAAGTTGGATCATAGATTTTGTAAAACTGAAAAAGTTGCCGGATTTGAATGGCTCCGAGGTTTTCGTATCCGCCATCCCGAAATAAGCTTGAGGAAACCAGAACCAACATCAGCAGCGAGGGCTCAGGGTTTCAATAAACCTCAAGTTTTAAAATTTTTCTCTCAACTGGAAAGTCTTATGGATACTTTCAAATTTGAACCCCACAATATTTTTAACATGGATGAGTCAGCCTTGTCGACCGTGCAAAAACCATCTAAGATTTTTGCCACTAAAGGCAAAAAACAAGTTGGATCAATAACCAGTGCAGAACGTGGCACCCACACAACTGCAGTCTGTTGCATGAATGCAGCTGGAAGCTTTATTCCACCGGCGCTTATATTTTCTAGGAAGAAGTACAAGCAAGAACTCATTGATGATGCGCCAATAGGAACGCTCCTTCTCTGCCAAGAATCCGGTTGGATGACCGGCGAGCTATTTTTGTCATGGTTGAAGCACTTTGTAAAATATTCTCGTGCATCTGTTTCAAATAGAGTTCTACTTATATTAGATGGGCACAGCAGTCACAAGTATTTTCCAGCCCTCCAATACGCAAAGGAAAATGGTATTACTCTAATGTGTTTGCCTCCCCATTGTACGCACCGCATCCAGCCCTTAGATGTCACATTTTTTGGGCCTTTGTCCATTTACTACAATCAAGAAATCGACAGATGGTTGAAATCAAATCCAGGCCGTATTGTTACTCCATTTCAAATAGGAAAAATATTTGGAATCGCCTATGGTAAAGCAGCAACAACTACAGTAGCATCATCTGGTTTTGCGAAAACAGGCATATTTCCTCTGAATCCAGAAATTTTCCCAGATCATATGTTTTTGCCTAGCTTTGTGACAGATCAACCTCACGTCACAGCTGAAGATGTTTTAGATCTAAATTTGACACCACAGGGTAAAGAAAGCGGCCCTTCTGACACTAAAGTGAAAAAATCCAATAATGCTGAAGAAACATCGGTGTCACTTTCATTGATTTCTCCTCTCCCCATAAACCGACCTGTGGGGAAATTAGGAAAAAAAGAACACAAGAATCCGCTGTGTTAACAAGCACGCCACAAATGGATGAAATTAAAGAGAAGTACGAAAAAAGATGGAAGTGGAAAGAAGAAAATCAGAAAGAAACAAAGTTAAAAGAAAGATTGTTGAAAGTTCCAGTGAAGACGAAAATCAGCCTTTCGAGCAAATTGAAGAGGACAATGAAGAAGATCCATCTTGCATATACTGCAATGAGCTATACACCTTATCGAAATCCGGAGAATATTGGATTCGATGCCAACTTTGTAAAAAATGGTGCCACACAGAATGCGCAGGAGTCAGCAACAGGTGCAAACAGTTTATATGTGAAATTTGTATCTAATAGTTAATTTTGTTTTATATATTTGTATTTTTGTCTTTATTATGATTATATATTGTTATAATTGTTACTCATTTAAGTTTTTGTTCAAGAATACTCATTTTATTAGTTTTACGTATTGGAAAAATGGTTTTATATAGGGTATGTCATTTTATCCAACATCTTCAGTATTTGTGAATTTATAAGATTATTTTTTAAAATGGACTTTTTAATATGGATATTTTTTCTTTTAAATTTGGTATAACTGTACGATTCTGGCCTATACAATAAAACAATTCTTGGATGTTTGTAGATTAAATGTTTTTTTTTCTCCAAGTTTTTACCACAAACAGTTTGGGTATGTCATTTTAGGACAGTCTCCCCTACAGGGTGTTTTATTTAAAATAGGAAAGTTTTGTAGGTTTTATTTTTCTTAGTTTACCACTGTTTTCTCAACACCCTGTACAATAAAAAATTATTTTAATAATAAAATGTACAAATATGCTTAGACAACTTAAAAAAAAATAAAATTGGGAAAATGGTAACAATAAAAGTAATGTCCTAAATTTTCTTTAAAAAGAAACTACAGTATTTTCTAAATTTAAAGTGTTAGAATGTAAAGAGGAAATAAACAAAAATATAAAATACAGGGTGATCCATTTAAAAAACACAACTTTATAAAGTCACACTTTTGTAAGTAACCCTGTATTCATCAAAAAATTTTTAAAATATGAGGATTATGTCTAGCTATATACCTACGAAAAAAGAAATTAAAAAGTTTTATGGATTACGAGTAAATGAGCTTGGTCACACTTCTGACTTACCCTGTATGTATAAGGTTTTTAAAAATTATAGAATCCTATAGTGTTTTGTGTATCCTATATACAGGATGTTTTAAATAATACTGGCCAAATAAACAAAAATAAGTAATGATAAAAAATCCGTTATGTACAGGGTTTTTATGAAGTATGATTTATTAAATAAAAAAGGGGGTCATTAGTGCTTTGAAAAGTGTTATGTGCAGGGTGTTTATGTGTATCTGGTCAAAACATGTAGGGTTAAAATTTTTAATGTTATACGTATAATTGGGCTTTTTATTTATTTTTTTTTTTAAACAGCTTGTCTACTTAGGTTAGCATCATATAAAAAACTTTTTATTTTTGATTTTAAGAAAAAAAAATATATTTTTAAGAACTTCTGCATGGTATAAAACTTAAAATTCAATTATTAGATATTAATTTTTTGCAGTGGTACACGAGGTATGTCGAAAAATGTAAATTTTGCTCAAGGGAAAAGTACCTTTATTTTTAACAATCTTGATTTTTCTTATACAAAAAGTTGTTTAGAATTAAAAATAACATGAAATATATAAAAAATTGACTATTTTCAAAAAAAAATTAAGTTTAGTTTTTACCATCGGGATTTTTTTATTATTGATTTTACGAAAAATAGGTATTTTTATAAAAAGTTCTGGATGGCCTTAAACCTAAAATTCAATTATCAGATATTAATTAATTGCAGATTGGGTTTTGGACCATGCAAAACTTTTATAACGAATAACTTTTTTTCTTAAAATAATAAAAATGTGTCTTATATGGTGCAAACTTAAGTAGGCACGCTGTATATTTTATACTGTGCATCTAAAGAGTTTAAAAATTTTTATTTTTTCATATATTATACCAAGTATTCCAAAATCCTGTTACCCGAACCACATTATACAGGTAATAACAAAATCCAGTAAAAAAAGAAGTTTTTTTATTTGTACAAGGTTTTCTAAAAATTCTTTTGAATCTTATAGTGTTTTGTATATCTTATATACAGGATGTTTTAAATAATCCTGGCCAGAAAAGCAAAAACCAGTATTCACAAAAAATCCGTTACGTACAAGGTTTTTTGATGTATGTATTTTAAAGGCAAAAAATGGGAAATTAGTGCCTTGAAAAGTATTATGTACAGGATGTTTATATATATCTGGTCAAAATTTGTAAAAAATGTTTGGTTAAATCCTGTTATTGTAAAAAAACCAATAAATAAAAGAATGTTTTTTTTAAATGCACAAGGTTTTTTTAATTATTATGAAATCATATAATGTTTTGTATATCTTATATACAGGATCTTTATGTATATCTAGCCAATATATGTAGGAATCCAATGTTTGGCATTATACTTACATATAAAAACGTTTTTTTTTTTTGGTTTTTTAACAATACATCTTCTACAGTGTGTTTATTTGGTTTATTAGATACAAAAATTTGTGTATTCTCATACATTATACAGGGCGTTTCAGAAAACAGTTACTATAATTTAAAAATAATACTACTTTTAATTTATATGCAGAGTCTTTTATGTGTACTGTTAGGAAGAATACTGCGTTAAGAACTTTACATAAACCGATATCCTAAAGGTCCTACTGTTGGAATTAAAGGGTGTTAAAATTAAAAGAAAAAAAAACAATAGTTTTTGTTACAAAAACTTTATAACTTTTTACCAATACAGATATTTTTGGGGAATTTGAGAGAAGTCTTCTATGCAAGAACATTTTTGACGAACAAGAATAATTTTTCGTCAGTGTCGCCCGCGAGGGATTTACGCAAATATCAATCAACAAATGGTTTGTTACTGCAATTTCCTTACAAAAAAATATTATTTCGGATTTTCACCAGGTTTAAAACTAATTTGGTTTCTTTTTATTTGATCGCCATGGTCAAATTGCTAGGTATATAGTATACAGGGTATTTTCTAACAGCGGTACGGCGGTACCAATTCATAAACTAAAAATTAAATTTAAAAAAAAATAATCAACCCTGTATGATACAATGTTTTGTGATTTTCATTTAATATTTATATACAGCAGTAACAATTAACTAAGTTTTAAACAAATTTAAATTAGCGAAAACGAATTAGTTTATTGTGACTTAATTTATATTTTTTTAATTTAACGCTAAATCATGTTTGTGGCAAAGGTATTTAACAGGACCTTGGATTTTTACAGATAAGTTTCTTAAAAGGGCAGATGTACTTTAAATAATAATGTGCATAAAAATACTTTTTTAAAGTTTAACAATTATTTCTTTAAATTCTTACGAAAATGTAGACCAGGTAATTCAAAATTTAAAAAATAAATATAGTTTGTCCACGGATAGACTTATTTTGACAATAAATTATTCTTTATAATATTTTTTGATGGTCTGAAATGCAAAAAACTCTAATGAAATTCGCTGTAGGATATACAGGGTGGTTTAAAATCGCGAAATTATTACTTTGAAAATTTTAAAAAATCTGAAAAACATACTTTTGAGATTCTTAGATTAAAAAGCGTAAAAAAGTAATCAAAAGTTTATAATTTTTTTGCCATTGGTTATGGTTTTTGGAGAAAACTAAAGTTAATGTTAGAAAAAATAAATAGAAAAAAAATCAATTAAGTGATTAGAATAAAAGCGTTAAAAAAATCACTCTATAATAAACAAAGATATTTAAAATTAGAAAAATGCTGTTTTAAAAAATAAAAAAAAGGTTATGAATATTTTTTAACGAATTATTTAAATAGCGTAAAAGAGTAATAGAACTTCTAAACTTTTGTTAAATTAGTTGTTAGTTTTTGTGTTACTACTTATATACACTCTAACTTTAATTAATATTATATGAATATAAAACGAAGAATCAATTAATTATAAAAAAACAAAACATTTTATTTAGTTTATGCCTATTTTTTTCCAATAACACTGAGTAACAGTGGCGTAGCGTGCCTTGGAGGGGCTTCGTATCACAATGAGTTAAGGAACGCAAAAAAGTCCCCACTTTCCAAACAACATTCTTTTTATTTTTTCAGCATTGCTTTTTTCGTTTGCCATCAAAAGTTTTGAAGACAGTTTTACAGTTTTCTAGCACCTCATTTTTTGCTTACACACGTTTGGGGGCCCCGTATCATTGATTCAGCTGGTAAGGCGGAAGCTACGCCCTGCTAAGTAATCAATATGCCCAAAACAAAAAAGCAAAGTGTCGAACAGAGGAGAAAACTACAAAAATTGCTAAGACAACTGCAGCAAGAAAAAAAGATGCTATTTGTAAAAATGAAACAAATAATTTGGAATCATCTTTACAGCCAGTATCAAATGTTGTAGTAACAAGTGGTGGTATAGTAAAAGACACTTCTCAAAACATCCCGACATATTCTACGGATAAGTCCAAAGAAAGTCAAAGAGAAGCGCATAAAATTCTTATGCAAAACATTAGGAAAGATACTGTGTATAAAAAAAGAGAAAATGAAGTTAACAAAAAGCGTATGAGAGAAATTAGAGAGTCTGATGAAAATTATAAGAGTAAAGAAAATGATGTAAATTTGAAGCGTATAAGAACAATCAGACAATCTGATGAAGAATATACCGCTAGAGAAAAGGAACTTGATGTAAAACGCAAGCGGTTAGTTAGAGAATCTGAGAAACAATGCCAAGTGAGAGTAAAGGAAACCAACAACAGTCGGAATAAAACTCTCCGAGAGACACATTTAGAAAATTTATTGCAGAATGTACAAGCAACTTCTGTTACAAGCCACGAGACATTCAATTTGTTGATTAAAGAAGGTCTAACAGAAGTAAGTTATTATTTTAGAAAATTAATTACTGTTTTTAAAAGACGTTTTTCTTATATTTTAGATTTGCACTTGCTGCCATCGACTTTGGTTTCCGCGCAGTTGTCGCTTTGCTAAAAAACAGTTCATTATTGCAAAATATGGCCAAGCTTTTTGGAAAACTGTATTTGGTGAATGTAATGACGAACTCTGCTTGGTGTGTTACTCCTGTTATAGAACAATCTATGAGGGAAAAGTACCTCATTTTTGTCATTTAAATTATGATATTATTTTTCCTATTCCACCTGAATTACAGTCCCTTTCTATATTAGAGGAGAGGCTGATCAGTCCTAGATTGCCTTTTATGCAAATAAGGAGCCTAGGCTATGACTGTCAGTGTAGCATAAAAGGTAAAACAGTATATTTATTATTTTATTTCCCAATATAAAATTATACAAGGTGATTTAAAAATTGTTTACGAGACATGGGGTGGTGATTCTTCATTATATGAAATAATGGTACAGCATTAAATATATTTTTTTAAATGTCATTGGTTTTCGGGTTACAAGAACACAAAGTTCAATTTTTTAATGCTAATTTTTTAAATTGTTTTTTTAAGCAAAAACGAATACGAATCATATTTAAACATAAAACTAAGTGGATTGTGCTTCAATATTTTAGTAATAATTTACAATAAATGTATAATATATATATATATATATATGTATATATATATATATATATATATATATATATATATATATATATATATATTCTTTTATTTTTAATAGCTACTATATTTTTGGCACATCTTTTTATAAAACTGATGCAAGGCCTTTAAACAAGGTGACCTTTATTAAATTTTCAAAATCTTACCGTCTAGAACCATAAATCATTTTTTTAAATTCAGCTGTAAATTTAGTTTTCCATTCAATTTGATTACCACTACCAGGTAGGTAGGTATCAAAGTTTACTAAAACTTTCAGTTTAATATAAAATATAATTTTTAAACTATTTCAAAAAGTTAAACCATTATTTTGTCATGCAGAGTCTTAAGTTTCTGGATTGACTTTTAAATCTACTTATATTTTTAATTTTATACCCAAAAATATACAGGGTGTTTTAGAACTATTAGATCAAACTTCAAGGTGTTATTATTTAAAGTAATAAGGTGCTTATTTAGCTCTAACCAGATTGTTATTATCGAGTCCAGTCCATATATTTTTTCTAATTTAGCAATTAATAATACAACTTCCTAATTTCTTCTATTTTTTTGTATCTACCTTCGTTTTCGAGAAAAATATAAAAGCCACTTTAATTTTTTCTAAAAAGTATCCATAAAAAACATGATATAAAAATCAAAAATTAAAATACAACAATTATTTGCCTTAAAATATATTAGTAGTCGTGTATTTTATCAAAAATTGTCATTATCCCTATTTACTAAGACGAAATTCTTTATTTGTTAGTTTTA